>JAUMHQ010000087.1:1185600-1196284 GCA_032361165.1 Enteromius paludinosus
AAAGGTTTGGTGCCCATCCACTTCCATTAAATGACTACCAGACTGCCACGGTTAAAGTTAAAAATCTTCATTTGTGTCACCTACATCTTGGATACCCTGGGGGTAAGCAAATAAACATCATATTTTCATTTTTGGGTGAACTATCCCTTTAAAGCTGTAGCAGTGTTGAGTTCGTGTGTATGTATGCAAAGAACAGTTGAACCAGTCTGTAGCAACAATAAATTAAATGAATTTAGGAACAGCTCCGTCAGGGCAGTGAGAAGATGTCGTGTGGATGGCAGGGTAATGTCGGTCTCAAAAGGATGTCTTCAAGGAAGAGCAAGCAACAGACGGTCCCATAAAAAATTCCAGAAAAGAATGGGAACAGGGAAGATTTAAAACTGACTTGTGGTTCACCGTCTCGCGCACTAACAAGTGCACTTAAACGCCATGCAGAAAGAAAACCACTCTCTCTTATCTAAAAGCACAGTTGATCAATGATTCAGAAATGCAGCAACTTTCAAAATAAATAGAGTTTGAATGATGCAAAACAACGAAGTGCAGAATAAGACTTCCGGCTCCAGCAACTCTCCCTCGTGCTCTCAGCCAGCCTTTCTCACTGTTCTCTGTTCAATGACGCGATCCGCCAAACTTCTACAACCGGCCTCACGCGATAGCGTCACACCGCTCACAAAAACTGAAACTTACTGAGAGTGACAACCTTTACTGCATGTTTTCTGCAGAAAAACTGTTTCTCAATCTCTCTGCCAACATGGCGCACACTTCTCACAATAAACGCTGCGCTCACCTCCCTCATTGCATCTCCCGCAAAACGCATTGAAAATGACCCCACCAGTCAAAATAAAAGTCTCTTAAAAATACGTTCGTTACATTTAGAAGGGTTAGAAGAAGACTTCTAGAATGAAGCAAACATAACCTGCTGTAATTATTCAATACAGAGACTCAATTAACGAAAAATAAAGCATTAACAGTCCACAAGACCACAGCAGTGATTATATGAACTATTTTATTTCCAGGATCGACACGATCAGAGATGAAACTGTCTGAACCAACAGCGTGTATGTTAGACCCTATTCCATCTAAATTTAAACTATTAAAAGAGCTGCTTCCAGCCAGTTTAATGATAGCAGCTATAAGAGTCCCCGGATGTGATCACATTCTCCGTACATAACATCATACACAGAAAACTCTTTTATTTCAGACAAGAATCACATTATGACTAAAACTGAATCTGTTGCTGTTTGAGCTTCAGGGTTTTAAAATAAATTTTGAAAAATAAATAAATAAACTCACCAACCAGACTCGACAAACAGAACCAAAATCTTCCGAACATCTTCAACAGTTTCAGTCCAAAAATATGAAAGACAAACCCCTCTAAACTGGTTCAGTAAGAGGACAGACGAGCTGATGTGAAGCTGATGTGGGGTAAAGTGAAGTGAAACTGTCTGATAAAACACAGGTTATTTATACTAGTTGTTTGCGTATGTGTGACCGTCCAGCTCTTCCTGGTTTAATTCTGATTAATTCACACTCTAAACACTAACACGTCCAAGCCACTGCTTCCTGGGAGTGTTGGGCTCTGCTCTCTCCATCTTCAGCTTGTCATGATTTCTTGTCAAATGTCTCTGCTGTTTCTCCTCTTAGTATGATTTCAGAGTTTATGGAGCAGGAAAAGATCATCTGACCACATTCATCTGACATTAAATATGTAAATGTTTTTGAAGACATAGGATCAGACCACAAACATATCAGACCACAGCACAAATCTCAAATATCAGTGTGGCTGCTTCTAAGCAGTGATGAGAAGAGTCGCCTGTGAATCCCATTCCTGCCTCCATTGGAGGCTCCCATATCTTCAATAATCTCATTCCCCGCCTTTGTTAGAGGCACCCATATCTATAGTAGTGTTATTTCCTGCCTCCATCAAAGGCTTGCATATCTACAGTGGCTACATTTCCCGCCTCCGTCAGAGGCTTCCATACCTATAGTAGAGTTATTTCTCGCCTCCGTTAGAGGCTCTCATTTCTACAGTGGCCGCATTCCCCGCCTCCGTTAGAAGCTCCCATATCTATAGTACTGTTATTTCCCGCCTCCGTTAGAGGCTCCCATACCCACAGCAGTTATATTCCCCTTCTCCGTTAGAGGCTCTCATATCTATAGTGGCTGCATTCCCGCCTCTGTTAGAGGCACTCCTTCATTCTACCTAAACCCTCAAACCCTAAAGGCCCGCCCAACCATCCACCTTTTACTTTATTGTATTGCACCTTTACACTCACCAGTTATTAACCTCTCTTTCTGCTTCTCCTACAGGTAACCAGAGGCCCCGGACCAAAAAAAAAAAAAAAAAACCTCTTTCACCCAGCATCCTCTCTCAATGCCTTCTTTTGGGCGCAACTAATTTGGCTGCTGTCTTCAAAGCTTTTTTGGGGAGCAGTATGGGACAGAGCCAAACTTCAAACCCTGCCCTCACTAGGGTTCATACCACTAGGGTTCGGGGTTCGCCATTCTCCCGGGCTCGCTCCCCTGACAGCACGCCAAACCAGCTATTCTAATTATGAGGAAAGCGTGAACTCTTGAAGTGAACGTTTTGCAAATAACCAATTTTGAGAGGAACGAAATTAATTACAAATTAATCCCGCACAGCTGGCGGCTCATCAGCTAATCAGTCCCCTTACCAACTTCCAATCACCTCATTTCCCTTTCACTATATAAACCCCAGATTTCATTCCATCCACATCTCCCTTCATGCATCATACCTCCTCCGCCGTTATTCAGTTCACGTCCCCCGGGGGAGCAGTACGAGACCGAGCCGAACTTCGAACCCTGCCTTCACTAGGGTTCATACCACTAGGGTTCGGGGTTTGCCGTTCTCCCAGGCTCGCTCCCTTGACAGCACGCCAAACCAGCTATTCTATTTATGAGGAAAGCATAAACTCTTGAAACGAGAATAGTAGCTAGTAAACCTCATTTATTAATTTGGTAACACTTTACATGTACTAATTTTAACAAAAACTTTTTAAGGATGTTAACAAGTCATGAATTCATGTTACTAAGTAATTAATGAAGAGTTAATAACAATAAACCCCCCAAGTAAAGTCATGACTTAATGATACATTAATAACTCATGAATTCATGACATGACAGCTGCAGGTGGTAACTTTATAAACAATTTTGTGCCATTAAAACATGTTTGATTCAGATTACCACAATAAATTGTTAATTAATACATGAACTAACATGCAATAACTAACATGTAATTAATGTGGCGTTATTCATGCAGTAATTCATGTGAGTCATGTTGTAGTTAAGTTAGTTCTTGATTAATAGATGTCTTAACTCATCATTAGTTTATAGTCAAGAAATAGTTCATTCATGTATTAGTACATGATAATTCATGTGCTGTTATTGTAAAGTGTTACAATTATTTTTAACCTAAATAAGAATTTAAATTTGTGTCAGCTTGATATTGATTTAATAAATATAATATCAGTGGAAATGTTGCAAAAATTTATTATAAAAAAAACAACAAAGTGGATTCTGCAAAAAAAAAAAAAAAAGAAAAGAAACAGTGATATCATAATCCAACTCAATTCAGTTCAAGTTTTGTTATGAAGAAATAACAAAAGCAATAGAGCCATCTCTGACATTAAAATATGATTATTATTCATATATGCAAGATCAATGAACACAAACATGCCAGGATTTTGAATATTTGTGCCAGGAACACAAAACACTAATGTAATCATATCAATTGTTTATTATAGAGTAAAACAAAATATAGAACAGAACAACAACATCTTCTAGAGTGAATATATACTGGAGTTTAAAGATGTTAATGTAGAAATTCAAACCGAGATTCTAAATAAAGATCAGAGTTTTTTTTCTTAAGGAATACAGAAATATACAAAATAAATATCAGTAAAGGCTAATCAAGAATCCTCTTCATCTCTTCTGGATCTGATGTCATACACCAGAACAACGAAAGCAGCGACAGCAGCCACGCCCATCAGAGCAGTGACGGCCAATCGGATCACAGCTTCAGCAGAACCACAACCGCTGACAGAGTCTGAGAAATAAACGCATCAGATATGAGATCAAGATCATGTACCGTGACGGTAATGGAGAAATGTAGAGTTACAGGGTTAATTTTAGTTGACAAAATCAAACCACTCCATTCTGGCTTCATTGATACCATGATGCTCATCAGCTTTCTTCTTTGATCATCAGCTCAAGCTTTGATCCTGAGTTCGTGGAGGATGTGCACTAGAGGTCACAGCACTAACAAATCAAATTATTATTATTTATCAAACTATGACATTTTACACATGATTTGGTCACAATTGAAAGACTCTTTAGAAACTCAGGAATAGCTTGTATCCATCAGGAAGGCAATAAACTAATATTAAATATGTAAATACATGCTTTTGTCACATCTGGTCAAGGAGGCAGACACAGGGGTTCGATCAAATAAGTATTTATTCACAACTCAAAAGGAATGGCTTCCAGGCAAAACATGAACTGAATATAGCTGCAGAAGCAGTCAAAACAGGCAGATTTCCCTTCTCTTGTAGGTAGGTGGTGAACCGGATGACAAAGAAAGACAGGTAGGTTGAGACCAACATTGGAAGCTTGCAATCTCAGAACAAATGTTGAGTGTTTGGAGTAAGCATGCTGGGGATGTACTGTTGAGGTGACTGGACTGGAGGAGGCTGTGACATTACCCCCTCCCCAAGGAGCGGCTTCAAGATGCTCCAACAGAGAGTGACGGAATGAAGGCAGTTCTAAAGGACAGACTGTAGGCCTGCTACATGTAGCTGAACATGAGGAGACTGATGCAGGAGGAGGAAGCCTGCCAGAGCAAAGCTAGGGAACTGAAGCCCACCAGGGTGGTGCGTGCGAACCAGGAATATTGAGCACAGACAGATTAACCATTGCCTCTTTGATCTCCAGGGCAGAAGCAGGCACTGGAGCCGACTCTAATCACTCCCAGACTGAAGCGGTCTGAGGATTCTCGGACTGGATTTAGCTCTGGAGCGGATTCTGAGAACTCGCAGACTGGTGCAGGCTCTGAGGGTTCTTGAACCGGATCTGGAGTGGGTTCTGAGGACTCCCAGAAAGTGTGGAAACTGGACCTACAGGGATCAAGATCACCAATTTTTGGCCATGATTTGAGGACTGGATCCTCTGGGCTCGAAAACAGCATTCCAGACTGTAGCATGGGAAGTGGAATCTCTAGGATCGGGAATGGCCCTTCCGAATGTGATTGAGACACAAGATGGAGCCATATGCATCTGTATGAATCAAAAGAGAGTCTGGAACTAGACCAAACATGCGGCCTGAAATACAGTGAAAGTGAGTGAATATCAGGAAAAATATATTATACATTATTATATATATACGGTTGATCAATCAGAATCAAGTTTTCCAGAAAGATGTAAAGCTCTGCAGTACTTTAATATGTGGAACAGAGTTTTCTGATGTCCAGATGTTGAGTCTGGTTTCTGATGGGATTGTTGAGCACACAGCTGTAGCTGTTTTCATCCTGATATTCCACCTCCAGAGGTGGACATACTAATGCTGGACAATAAATTGTTTCCTTAGTACCAGGAAAGAGTCACGTAACCTGCATTCACCACTGAACCAAATATGGTCCAGACATTACCTGAGCAAAGATGCTTATTCATTCAAGAATTTATTGCAGGGACAGAGCAAGAGAAAACATAGGCCTAACACTGTAACTATGACTCACCCGAGACAGTAAGATTGAATCTGTATGTGATCACAGTCTCGTTCCTGATGATGTCCACCTGATAAAGTCCAGAGTCTGTGTTTCTGGTGTCAGTGATGGTCAGAGATCCAGTCTGATGATCCAGCTTTAGTCTGTCTCTGAATCTCCCATCAAGAACATCAAATGTGGAGAAGATTCTATGCTTTGGAATGATTTCAGCTATACGAATCTTAAATGTCCACAATATCGCATCAACTGTCTGTAGTTCAGAGTTAGTCTGTAAAGAGACTGAATGTCCCTCCATCACTGACACTGACTTCACTGCGTCTGAATCAGCAAACACTCCTGAACAACACACAAGAGTTTTACCATAGTAAGTAGTTGTATGCTCAAAACACTTTTATTTCAGACGAGAATGACGTCAGAATTGAAACTAAAGGTGCTGCTGTTTGAGCTTCAGTACATTTATCGGGACTGGGGAAATAAATTAATAATGTTAATTTCTGAGATTAACTCTTCTGCCAAACAGAAATGTATGAATTTATTTTAAAGAACATATCATTAAATACACCAAAACGTGAACACATCTCACATCTTCGTACTTTAATAGAAACAAGAATGAAAAGGAAATAAATACTAGATTCATTAAACCAAAGTTTGCTTATTAGATATACACAAAACAAATTTTACCTGATGTCTAACCAACACAGAGACTGGGAGCGCCTGGCAGAAGCCCCTCCCATGATGCGAATTTCACGCACGAATGAAGCGAGTAAACTCCAAATGTTCAAGCGTCCAATTACACGTGAATAGCGCGATTTATTTGCGCACGTCGCGTCTGGTGTAAACGTACCATAAGGTTGAAAAGAAAGAGAATAGGCCTTAAGACCTATTGGAAGACTCAGGTCAAATACAGGAAGTATGTCATAAAAGCAGGCAAGAGGTTAATGCTTGTCTGGGTATCAGGACAGGCACTAAAACCAAATTCATGTCTTTTAAGATGTTAGTTAATATAAACTTGTTACTGTTAGAAAAACGTACATTTTCACAACTAAACGCAGCATCTAGTGTCACTGCTCACAGCACTCACCACAGCTTCATTAAACAATACTAAAAATCAATTCTAAGCCTTTTTGACATTTTTTATGATATTCAAAGATATTTAAAAAAAAAACAATAGTCTGCATGCTTTTCTGCTTTTTTGACTTTGGTTCTTGAAAATATTTTCAATTATGTTAATGAAACGACACTGTAATTGTGACTCACCCGAGACAGTAAGATTGAATCTGTATGTGATCACTGTCTCATTCTTGATGATGGTCACTTGATAAAGTCCAGAGTCTGTGGTTCTGGTGTTTGTGATGGTCAGAGATCCAGTCTGATGATCCAGCTTCAGTCTGTCTCTGAATCTCCCATCAAGAACATCATATGTGGTGAATCTTCCACCCTCTTTACTGATGTCAGCTATACGAGTCTCTGAAGGTCCAAATGTCCACAATAACTCATCTTCAGTGTTAGTCTGTAGAGAGACTGAATGTCCCTCCATCACTGACACTGACTTCACTGCGTCTGAATCAGCAAACACTCCTGAACAACACACACAAACAGGGGATGTCACAGATTGAGACTTTTTAATCACTTCATCTCTGTGATGATCTTGAATGAAACTCATTTGCAGACTCAGGAACTGAAGCTGATCAAACACAGAAGACACTTGAGAAGAGAATCACAACTAAATCTACTGCTGTTTGAGCTTCAGTGTTTTTACATACAGGACATTTATGAAATAAAAACATAAGATCACAAAAACAACAAACATATGAAAACATTTCAAACTCACCAGCCAGACTACACAAACAGAACCAGAATATGTCAAACATCTTCAACGGTTTCAGTCCAAAAATATGAAAAGTCTGGTTCAGAACTAGTTCAGTAATGAAATGATGAGATGATAAGATGGTAGGGGTCTGCTCTGTAGTGAAGTCATGAGAAACTCCACCGCCAGCTAAAATAACTGCCTATTTACTCAGTGGTGATGTCTAGCTCTTTTTCTCCTCTGAGCAGGTGTAAGCCACAGCTTCCTGCAAATCAATGGCATCATTTTAAACAGAAATAAATGAAGCCATAACATGATAAAAGCACCTTAAAGGAAAACTCCAGTTTTTTCCATATTTCACAAATTTCTTCCCTCAACTTAGACGAGTTGATACAAATCGCTCCCATCTCAGTGCGTGCACTTAATCGCTCTATCGAGTGGCTCAACTATGTTAGCTTTAGCTTACAGTAGCTCGATTCATTCTTCAGCATCTGTACTGGAGTCATAGTGAAATATGAAAAATGGTGGAGTTTTCCTTTAAAGCAGTGTTTGATCATGAGAGCCTGAGAGTGTTTGCTCTGTTCTCTCTTGTAACTGTCTTCAGCTCATTTGTTCATTTTCAAATATCGCAATTGTTTCTCCTCTCAGACCGATTTTTTTCTAATGGCTTTATGGTTCAGAAGGAACAGACCACCAGTTATAACTGTGTATATGTTTTCGCTCATATGCTCATGATGTTTTGTGTAGAGTGGACATCAAGACATTCGGTTCATATTATAAGCAGGAAAGAAAGTTAAGCATTCATTTAAAAATAAACATGCTGATGTCTAAGCTGTTTTTCAAGTCAACAGATCAAACCACATTAGATATAAATATATCCCAACATGACATGTTTATCTTTGATCACACTACATTCAGTGAATTGTCCTGCCCCGTTCCCTAGGCCTCCTTTACTTCATCTTAGCTGTGGCCTTTAACCTCCTTGTAAGAGGGCCAGCCTCCCATGTCAGAGACCTGGGTTCAAGACCCATTCTGGGGTGCATTTCCCAAAAGCATGTTTAGCCCACTGTGGTCGCAGGTTCCGTCGTTACCAGTACAGTTCAAAGATTTGGCATTTCCCGAAAGCGTATGTAACATATTTTAAGCTTAATAAGGGAATATAAATATTGATATAAATAATTACTATTATTTATGATTAATTGCAATTATTTATGTCAGCTGCCAGTAGTAACTGTAGCAGAATTACCATCAACTAATCTGTTCATTCAGCGAACACATAGTGTATTTAAGAAGGCATATTTTCTTGAAAAATGCCTTCTTACAGTATTTCTGCATTAGGGCATGTAGCAAGGGTCACAACCGTAAAGGGACACTTATTTGAAAGGCAGAATCAGAAACTCATGGAATTTGTGCAAAAGTTTTATTAACTCTGTTAACTCACATGTATAAATACATTCACACTAAAGGCAAAAAAAGAATTTTTAACCTGTAAAACCATCAGTGCCTAATATTAAAGTAACTAATATTAAACCTCTGTTTTGTTTAGTTATATGTACGATACTTGCATTGCCTCTTTGGTGAGAGTCCGGATGGTTACACGATTTGGATTGTCAATCATAAAGGAAGTGACAAGTGGACAGCTATGGTTTTCCCATACTAGGAATTGGTGCTCTGCATTTAACCCACCCAAGTGCACACACACAGCAGTGAGAACTGATCAACCACACACACACCGTGAACACACACTCGGAGCAGTGGACAACCATTGCTGCGGCGCAGTTGGGGGAATCGGTGCCTTGCTCAAGGGTCTCACCTCAGTCGTGGTATTGAAGGCAGAGAGAGTGCTGGATATTCACTAACCCCAATCCCTGCCGTACCTGGGACTCGAAACCACAACCTTTGGGTTACAGGTCCGACTCTCTATCCATTAGGCCACGACTGCCCTCCTGGTTCAAAGAGTGGTGAATTCCAAAAGATGTCCTGACTCTCGTGATAGGTCGATCAAAGCGGAGCTGGGAGATAGATCTGTTGAGATCCATGGATCTTGAGTTACCTAAAAAACAAGGCTTAGGCCTAGTGTAAAACTTAACTTAAAACCTAATCTCAGTGTCTCTCCAAGACTGCAGACCACGCTGCATCAGCCCTGGGGGGTTGGTCAGGAGATCGGCAAGATAGATGAGTTCCAGCGTCCGGGAATGTAGGAAAAAGAGAGGAGAAGAGTGCAAAAAATGTGTGGAAGCTTTTGTAACCTGTTCGAGGTGACACCTTCTGTTGGTCAAGGACCAATCATGTGGCCATGCCTTGGAGGGAATTTTTTATGATCCATTTTTCCTATACATGCTAATTTGCATACCCACAGGACTGGAGAAGATACACACAAATTATGGCAGATTCTTAAAACACTGAACATTGCAAAGATATCAACATATGAGATACACTCTCAGTCAGATCGTCTGAAGACGAGTTCTTAGTTACCAAGCATGACATGGATCTGGCAAGGTGATGTTTAGATCACAAGTTTTTCGTGTTTATCAAAAACCTGCATAAATACAGTATACGATAGGAAAGATAATAACAGTATACATTATGACCTCAAGGATGTGTTTAATCAAAGAAAGTTTTCCTGTGAATTAATTTAGGAAAAGGTCCATTGTCTTTGGAAAAAGGAGGACTAGTTAAGTTGAGTTCACATTCTTTCGAGCAGTAAAACAAATCCTTATCAGTCGGTTGTCATGGCTATCCAAGGTCTGGTGTTTCCAGTCGGGGAATGTCTCCAATGTGAGTAGCCTCTTGGGTTGGTGAAAGCGGCATTAAAGATTGTTAATAATTGTTAAATGTAACAGATAGTTTACGACTGATTGGTTCAAACGCTACATAATTCCCCCCTTTCTAATGTTGTTGTCTGTCCAATAGACAACAGTGGTCGACACTGAAGTTGCAGAACAATCAGAGATGCACCTGCCACTCATGGCTGGGGAAAAGTGGTGGCTCTCGGATGTTGTGCTGTGGTAATGCAAGCTGTAACGAGGTGCAGGTCCAAGAGCTTGTGCTGCAGGTGTCGAGGCGGTGTAACCTGTCATCCTGAAGTGAGTTGGTCTAGCTCAAATGGTTGTCAGCCTGTGGGCTATCCGTGGCACCTG
>JAUMHQ010000087.1:1292588-1312681 GCA_032361165.1 Enteromius paludinosus
AAATATATAAATGTATATGCATGTAAATATTTTCTAAATGTACTATATGTGTGTGTATTTGTATATACATAATAAATATACAGATATTATACAAATTGATTATACAGATTGTATACACGCATTATAAAAGGACATATATTAATTCCATTAAACTGTGAAAAATGAAAGTGCAAATTTTTACAGCATTAAATTATAGTAAATTCAACATGGCAAGAGCACGATATTATCCATACAAACAGTTATTGATGCAATAGGTTATTGATTAAGAAGTATTGTGTCTCTTACAGGAGTTTAAACATAAACCAGATGAACCAATCAGAGGAGACTAAGAACACACCCAGCCCAGCCACACAAGTCAGAGATGTGAGTAAATCAACACAGTCTTACGACCAATTTGCACATATTCGTACAAACGGTGGCCAATTCGTACGACCCCACTCGTACGATTTTGTATGATTTGTCTAATCCCCAGTGACGGGTAGGTTTAGGGGCGGGGTTAGGTGTAGGTCATTCGTACAAATTCCTACCAATTGGCAACTCGTAAAATACATACGATTTAGCAAAAATCGTATGAGTGAGGTCGTACGAATTTGTACGAATTAGCCAACTCATAAAATATGTACAAATTGCTGTGAGACTGGGGTAAATGCACCTGAATATCCCGCAACCAGTCCACAGTTTCGAAATGTCACCACTCAGCGAAAAGAACTGTAATTGTGTGTTTTTCTTTGCTTTTTAACAGATCGATGAGATCTTTGGTGGCGGGTCAGGAAGTGCAGGTGTGAATGGGAAAGAGAACGGTTCTTCATCAACCGTTTCTCAGCCCTCACGAGTGAGTACATCCCAATGATTTTGGGATTGCATTGCTTTGCTTCATGTTTTTCTGATGTAGCTCAGATGGTTGTTGACATTTGTTGTTATTTGGGGTATTGCTCAGGTGTCTCTCACCTTGGAAGAAAAGCAGCGTTTGGCTAAAGAACAGGAACAGGCTGCCAAACTAAGAAGCCAGCAGCCACTGGCCCCACAGAGCATCAAACCAGCCACAACGACACCTCAGGTAACACATACACTGTACCGAGGTATCATGGGAAACCTGTGGTCACTTTCACACATGGGAGTCATTTTTGCTGTAACGTTACCGGAACATTTTTACACCTCATGTTTACACCATTCACTTTTTATTATTTATCTTTGTATCCAGTAACCAATCGCAACATAAATATTAACCCTCAAAACCCAAGACAGCCGCACGCTGCTAGTGATAGCAATTGTTTTTAAATGTTTAATAACTTTTTACATCATGTGTCTCATTTGGATATTCAGAGGCTCCGTAACAGACGTGATTACGTCATTGCATACTGACTAAATTGATTCATCAGAGAAATCCAATGCTTTTCGTTCCTCTGAGCCAAACAGGAACGATTACAGGAACGATTTTACTATGTACTGAGTACATAGTAAAAAACACCAAATTGTTGCTCGCATTTTTCTTAAAATTCTGTAAATGAATTAATTCTTAATAAAACTGAAGGTAAAGTGAAAATTGAAACCATCTAGACTTGATCTTCAAAGCTCTTGTTTCTAATGATATTTGGCACGTGATGCGGCTAGAATAGGTCTGAAAAAACAAAGAAAAGTGCAGTTGTGCTCTAGGTCTGTAAGGGTTAAGCTGCAATTTATAGAGTCGGATACACACAATTGTTGGCATTTTCATCATTTAATGAAGAACTGGCTAAAAGCCAGCTGATATCTTATGTCAGAAGTCCTAGCCTTGTGCTTGAACCATTAGTGTTACATTATTGTTTACTCATTGCATGACTACATGAATACAAAGAGTCCTGTGTACTTGTGACCTCTAAACAGTAAAATGCTTTTACGTGTGCCACAAAGACCGTATGTGTTATAGAAACCAGTGATAACAGAATCTTTATGCGAAATGGAGAGCCACATTTTTCTGGTTGGAGTACTAGCTTTTTATACTGCTTGACTTATATTTAAACAGCCTGGTATTTGAAGTAAAAGTCTCCTACACTCTAACTAGGGCTGGGTGATATATATTGATATATTATGCGCATCTCGTCAATAAAGACGGTTCTTTGATTAGCGGTAAATCTCCGTTTTTAAATGCAGCGCCAGCTAATGAACAGAGTCGTAGATCACTGACAAGCTACGCGTTGAGTTTTGCGGGTGATTCAATGGCGCAGCTTCTCAGTGATCTACGGCTCTGTGTATAAGCTTGGCGGAGATTTACAGCTAATCAAAGAACCAGCTTTACTGACGAAAATCCCTCTGATTTTTTTTTTTTTTTTGTTCAAATCAAAGTTTGCTGATGTATTGGTAAATATTGAATTGCTGCCTATTACCATGAACAACAATCAGCGAGCTATATAAAAACTGGGCACAATTAAAGGGGATAGTCACTCATGTCAGTCTTAAAATTTTGAATTTGATGTGTATCCAATTCCTTTATTTCATTCTGGAATAAAAAAAATTTTTTGCGATTCCCAACACTAGCGAAAAGCATGGATTTCGATTTTTGGACGCATGTTCAGTTCAGTTCAGTTCAGTTTTATTTATATAGCACATTTAAGAAACAACCATGGTTGACCAAAGTGCTTCACAATATAAAACGGAAAGGCACACATAATCACACAATCAATTATAATCATCACAATGTTTCAAAATCCCAACTCAGTTTAAAATGAAGCCCAAAGAGTATAAGTGTGTCTTTAGAAATGACTTGAATTTCAACACTCCAGTCCTTATGTGAACAGGTAAGCCGTTCCACAACCACCACTGAAAAAGCTCGGTCACCTTTATTTTTTAGTCTGGCTCTGGGAACATCCAGCAGCACCTGATTAGACGACCTCAGTGCATGTACTAATTATTTTTTTTATAAATTCTTTTGGGTACATTTAAAAAAATATATTTTTATTGTTCAAGGCAAAGGATCTGACCAGCAGTCTTCTGAACAGCATGACATCTCTGAACAGCCTCTCTTTGAACTCTGGGACCAGGACGATGCCCATGCAGGGCGGCGCTATACCCTCTACCTTCCCAGCTGGACCCACCATGGGTGGAATGGGCACCATTGGCGTCAGCAATGGTTTCAACTCTCCCATGGGATTCCAGGCGGGAAGTATGGGAATGGGCATGAGACCCGCTGCTCCGGGCCTCTACGGAGGCATGGCCACCACTACCAGCACTCCGAATTTCAGTGCCCTCACCCAGAACCAAAACCAACCCAGCAAGCCCGCAGACATGTCCGCCCTAGACTCCCTCTTCTCTTCTAGCAAACCCAAAGTCAGCATGAACCAAATGGGCCCAAAACCGGCCCCAGGAGCCACCGCACCTTCCCCGTGGCTCAGTCAGTTTGGTACAGGCCAGCCTTCCCAGACTGCACCCATGCAGGCTACTCCGATGGGGATGACGGGAGTTCAGGGTGGGTTTGGAATGCAAGCAAACCCGTTCTTCAACCCTCAGAACTTCTCGCAACCTGTGGCCTCTTCAACAATGAACGCCGGGGTGATGAAGCAAAGCACTTCGGTCAACAACGATCTTAAGGACCTCTTCGGATAAAAAAACCAAACTTGCCTTTCGTTCGTATTCCCCTGGGAATCATCATCAGCAGCGAACATGACAGTCAAAATTTGGTTGGATGTTTGGACGTGGCGTCCTGGAAAGACAGTGTTTAAAAGTACTTCTGGTTTGTTTTGTCTTTATTTTTAGCCCTTATCAATGGTGCACTTCTCTTCTCGAGTGAATCGACGGCTCCAAACAAACATGGTTTTTCTACAGAAAGCTTGGGCTCGTCCAACGAAAGCTGCTTCAGTTGGTGGAAGCCTTGCGTTCGTTGTATCGCTTGCCCCAGAAGATATAAAAAGTTCCTTTTTGCTTGAGCCTCATGTTCCACTCGCGTCTGAACGGGCCAACTTACTCTACAAGAACAAACGTTATCGTTGGCTTCAAAATGAGCTGTTTTGCTGATGTGCGGAGAAAAGCAAGAGAATGAGTGTTTTGATAATTGTGTATATATATTGTATCTGGTGATTTATCATTTGAGTTTCATACTGATACATGATCCACTGAGGTCAAATATCTTAAAGGAAGGACACTGTCTTCATACTGTAGGTGCACTAAATGTAATAGAGATTTTAAAAAATTCTATAAAATATGTAGGTTTTGATATGTTGTGGGGATTTTTGTCAGTACTTTAAAGTGAGTTGTGTAAAACAGAATCCATGAGCTTCATTCATGAAACACCTAGCAGATGTTATTTTGTGAATATTCTTTGTTTGTTAAACTCACTCTAGGGGAAAAAGGGTCATATTTTAAAAGACATGCTTAATTTTAAATAAATATGCATTACTGAGATATGATCGTAAATTAGCTCTGTACGTAACTACTTACAAGTTTGTCTGTATGCTGTTTTGCATCGTGATCTTGAAAATGATAGATTAAAAAATTAAAAATCCTTTTTTTTTTACCTTTTTTTTTAGGTATTAGAAGTAGTCAAGCGATTAATCGCATCCAAAATATTTTTTTGGGAATAAGACACACATACAAGCATATATTTAGAAAAGATTTACTTAAATGTATATATTTATATCCATATAAATTATATCATATATAAGTATATTTATTATATAAATATTAAATTTTCTTAAATATATGCATGCATGTGTGTGTATTCATACATGCATATATTCCGTAAACGAAAACGTATTTTGGATGCGATTAATTGTTTGACGGCAGTAATGAAAAGATTTATCAGAGCTTTTTTGTTCCGGACTGGGAATTGCTGGAAATGAGCTCAACTGTCAATGCAGAAAGGTAAAAGCAAAATATAGGATTTTCGCAATCATGTTTGGGAGTGAAATGTGTTTCCTATTGTTATACTTATATAAATTGCAGCTATAAATGGTAAATTGTAGCATGCTGCATACAACCAATTTGTAACAGAATGATGTGTTTCATGAATGAAGCCTGATACATTTGTTTCCCTTTCGGTTCTCCGCTGTTACACCCTGTGTTTAAAACTGTATTATCTTGTAATATTGTGTTTCTTGGGGAAGTTAAGGATAGGTCCAAGTTTTTGTTTGTCTGTTGTCATTATATGGGCAGTTTCCTGTTCCAGGAAGTGACCAATTGAATTCCTTATCATGTGATTCCATATCATGACCAAACAGACCGCTGCAACACAGCAAATCACCAAAATGTGTATTAAAAAACATGAATGAAGTGTACAGTAAATAGAGGTGAACTGCCACTTTTTGTTTAGTTTTTTTTACTGTAGAAAGTTAACGGCTTTCCTGAGGAGACTCTTTAATATCCGGGCAGGTTTTATTCAAAGGGAATGTTTTTTTTCCTGGTCTTATGAATGAGAGGCCTTATGTTGAGAATTGTGCAATAACAGGTCTGTGATGGAGATTGTGAAAAGGACTTTCTGTATGAGTGTTTCACTACATGCAGTTTTCAAATCGTCTCGATTAATGTAGATAAAACACCTGGATTGTTTTAATTTAAATAAAAATGTGAACTGGATGGTTGGAAAGATTTGGATTTTTTTTGGAAACTAATAAATTGATTATTTAAAGGGTAATACTTTTTCACTTCAGTCATTTATTTGTATTTTAAATGTCTAGAATTATTATTATTGAACCCTACAGGATGTTATTGACACATATGGCACCACAGAGAGTTAAAAAGTATAAAGATTTTACTTGAGTAGAAACTAAAAAGAGTTGATCTTTTTGAGTTGAGTTTTTCTAAGTGGTAGCTGAAGTAACATAATGTCAAGACTGACATTAGTCCATATAATGAAGTTTGTCTAGAAAGGTGGAGGTTATATTTCTCCTGTTATATACATGTATATTAGAAAAAGTAAAATATTTTAGCACTTTTAAAATTTACATTGTTTTCCATAATTTCAATTAAGTGATAAGAATGTTAATAAACCATTGTGTGTGTATATATATATATATATATATATATATATATAGTATATATGGAAGGCTGTGCTACTGAGCATAATTTTCATATTGAATATTGTTGATTAAATTGAAACATAGGAATAACTATTAAATCCTGTTTCCGCCACTGAATTAAAAAAAAAAACTATTATTGTGACACTTTTATTTCACAATTCGGACTTTTATTCTCAGATTTGCATGATACAAACTTGCAAATCTGACTTTTTGTCTCAATTGTGTGATATAAACTCACAATTGCAAGATATTAACCTGAAATTCTGATAAAATAAACTCAATTGTGAGTTATAAAGTCACAATTCAGAGAAATAAACTCACAAGTCTGCAAGTTATAAAGTCATAGTTGTGAGATATAAAATTGCAATTCTGAAAGATAAACTCTATCGCGAGCCAGTCTTTTTTCCGCTCAGTATTGAAGATATAAATTCAGAATTCCAAGAAATAAAGTCGCAGTTCTGACTTTATATCTCACAATTCTGAGAAAAAGGTCGATTGCGAGTTTGTATCACGCAATTCTGACAATAAAAGTCCTAATTGTAAGATAAAAAGTCGTAAATAACCTTTTTTTCCCCCCCTCAAGAAAAAAAACCATAATAAAAATAAATAAATAAAATAAAATTGTTAATACACTGAAATGATATACTTAAGTGTAATTGTGAATGTGGTGAATTGAATAATGAGTTCAATTTATAAATGTAATAAACATTTTTTTATATTTATTTAACTATCATCAACGAGCAAGTCATGAAAAACTCATGAATAACTGGTCAAATGAATTGGTCAGCAAGTCTCACAGCAATGTCTTTAACATATAATGAATCATCAGTTTAAAACAAAAAACATGAATGTAGAAAGCTGTCATAAAAATATTGCACAGAAAAGCAATCTTCATATCTCCAATGTAAATGTATTGAAAAGAAACAATCTCCACGAGAACCATGTTCATGGCAATAAACAGAACAACATAAGCGCAAGGGTTAGCATACACAAAGTAAACATCATTTCGATGTTAGCGATATCACTTTATATGAGAATGGCCAGCAGATATTGTGAACCAGTGCCCTGAGATCATTCATGCAAATAATAAAGTAAACATAAAAAGAGGCAGGTGAGGTCTTATTGCAGAATGCGTTGTACAGATCTCGTGGTGTTCGTAGACAAGTTGGTCTGGGTCATGTCTGCAACGAAACACAAGTGTCATAAAGTCATTTGCACTAAACGAAGTGTATTTCTGTTAGTCTATGCATTCACGCTCACATGAGAAGTCTAGCTCATAGCTGAATCTCCCTGCTATGAAACTCATTGTCCCGGTGGAGTCCTGCTGGTACTGCGCTTCGATATCTTGACTCGACACACTGCATCGTCCCCTAGAACCACCCTAAACAAACACAAAGTCCAAGTGTCTGACACAGAAAGCAAAAGGTGTGGCTGTCATAGTGCTGTTGCGCAAGAACAGAGCATGAAAGCCACATTAAGGACTGTATGTTGAATAAATCAACATACGGTCCACTAACAAGATACCTTAACATCTGCAACCATCATTAAAAAAATGTATATGTATATAAAAATTAGTTTTGTAAAGGTTTATTCACTTTAATATAGTCCTTCCATATGCCATCCATGTCTTTGAACTGCCAGCGAGCTTGAGGTGATGTACTGTGGGAAGAAAACAGTATTTCCTTGAATGCACACATGACATCAATAATAAATCAATATTTTATTTCATTTTATTTTACAAAAGCAATCCATTTTAGGGCAATATTGTGAGGCTTTCTAGACTACACTGTGAAAAATGACTGTGCAAATTCTACGGTGAACAATGACAAAATGTACCATGACATTTCCAGAACTCCCTGCATTGCAGTTGTTTATTAGGGTTCAGGGTTCGTACAGATTTTGACCATTACATTTCCATGACTTAAGAAACAGTAGTTCTGAGGCACTCACAAGGAATATAAGCCTTTATTTAAACTTGGCTATCCATTAAAAACATGCCAACATGTATCGGCCTCTGTGGCTTTCTTCAGGGCAAAAAAATGCAGTTAAATTTGCCCTGAAGAAGGCCACAGTGGCTGAAACATGTTAGTGAGAATTAGCCACTTTTAGCGCCCACAGTACCTCTGCAGTGAGGGTTTCGTTTCTGGACACAGCACTCAAAATGGTTGGAAGCTGACGGGGCAGACTGGTGCTTTGCACCTTTAGCATGGCTTGATAACCGCTGCTTCTCCCATGTTTGAAATGTCTTAAGTCTACATTTTGCTCGTCCCGGGTCCTGGTCTTTCTCAAGCCATGCATTATTCTTTTCAGATTGAAGCCAAACATTATTAAAGTGCCATTTTCCCGGCATTGTTTATTTTTGCTCAGCTGCAACCGAGTTGCCCCAAGCAGAGAACATGTCACGTGATGTGACTGATCGCCCCGAATGAAAAAAATTATTGCAATTTGAAAACCAATATTGAAAAAATATAATTCTTTGTCATTGATATTACTATTTTGCAAGTTGTTTGAGCAGTACAGACAAACTAATTCACCTTTTTTTAATTAAAAACAAAGCCTTTCAAGGTAACAAAGCATAAAATAAAGAAGCGCAGATATTAAGGCCAAAATGAGCAAAGATAAAATCGTTGTCATTTTATCTTTGTTATTCAAATATATACACATTACAAATAAACATAATTTGACACAATTATAATTGAGCGAACTATCCCTTTAATGACAAGCGGCGCATGTTTAGTTCTGTCCCTTTAAAGCCCCGTTCACACTAGCAGCGACAAAGCGACGCAATCCCATTCATTTCAATGGAGAGCTGGCGATATCCGGCGACAAGAGCAACAGCGACCGTTGGCGACCGGATGTGGGCGTGTCCAGCGGCAAAGTTCAGAATCTCTCAACTTTATGCAAATGAAGAGCGACTTTCGGGAGCGACAGCCAATAGGAAAGAAGACGATAGTGCTCATGTGATTATACTCCACCGGACTTCATTCAGACGTGGTTCTTGCACAAGCCGGTGGTACTCGCCGTGCTGACTCCGAGCCTGAATGATTTTATGGACCGAGACGGAACGGCGTTTGCGTTTTTGCCGTAGATAAACGTACGCAATGGAAAAAAAGTACTCTGTTTCTCATTCATTTTTGTTTGTATGTATGGACTCAATATACCAAAAAGTTTGTATTTAGCGGCAAGAAACCTGATTCACTGTCAACAATGACGTAACTAAGCGACTAGTAATGAGAACGCCCACTAGCGACCTCATCACCTGCCTCTGGCGACATGCAGCGACAGGAGTAGCTGCTAGTGTGAACGGGGCTTGAGGCTGCCCTCGGCGGATACATGGGCAGTGAGCACCTGGTGTTCACGTGGAGCTCACGGCTCCGAAATCGGCGAAGCAAACTTTTAAATAGGCGCTCTCTTTTATAATAAACCCCAGATTTGTGTTTTAAACAACTATATTCTCGCCTGAAATACTCTTAAAACTGCATTTCATGCCACAATAACAGCAATATTTAGTATGTTTTGCTGTTTTCCCCTCCACCCATGCAGAGACTGGAGAAGAAGCCCCTCAAAAACTCAAAATGTTCACGCGTCTAACGTAGGATTTATTCGCGTCCGGTGTGAACGCACCATTAAACTTCAGGTTCTCCTATTTATCATGATATATGGCATTTAATGCTAGAATAGGTCTTTAAGGATTAATGTAAAATAAAGCACAACACCAAAGTAACCAGTAACTCACCACTGACAGTAACATTGAATCTCTTGTGTGAGGTTCTTCCGCCGTTGATGGCGGTTAGTTCGTAAACCCCAGAGAGTTCAGGTCTGATGTTTACGATGGTCAGAGATCCAGTCTTCTGCTCCAGGCTGAACTGTTCTTTACTCTTATACACATACATGACCTGCTTATGGATTTCAGCGATCAGATTGTCTTTAGATCTGAACGTCCACAGTATCAGGTCATCTTTCTGCACTTCAGTAACATCGGTGAGTAAAGTAACAGAACCTCCCCTCATTGCCGATACGGACTCCGTTTCAGCAGCATCCACACCTGGAGAACATATAAAGCAGCTTCTCAAGTACATATCAAGCATACTGTAAGATTGTGAAGACCCCTTCACACCAAGAACGATAGGCGTTCACACCTATGCGCTTTCTGCTTGCCGTGCAGTTTTGTGGTCTGCTGCTTTAAACGCTTGAGCTCTTGTGAGCAGCTTATCAGACCTATCAAGGCTAGAAAAGCTTTTTTTTTTTTTTGCAGATGTTTTTAACATTCATCAGCTAAAAAAGTAGCTCTGAAAGTGATTCGAACAATTGTACAGTTGGCTATACTGTAACTCTGCTGTACTTCTTAATTCACGAATTTAAAGCGTTATAGTTACCGCCGTTGGTGCGTACGGGCCTTAACGTGGTTTAATTTTTATCTGTGTGTTTCATTACACACAAAATTCACTTATAAACCTATTAAATTAATTATATTATTCGGTGACTCACCTGAAGAGACGAAGAAGATAAGCGCAAGAAGAAGAAAGAAACTCATCGTGGATGACGAGTGGTTGTCGGATTACATCAGTTGCTCTTCCAGTCTGACTCTTGAGTGCAGTCTGTTGTTCTCTTGAAGTTTGTTTGCGGATGTAGGAAAGCACACCTCACCCACACACTGTGCTTCGAACATACAGTGTACTAAGCAGAATAAACCACAGGCATGAGGCCCTCCATTTACTGCCCTCATTAAAACCTCATGCCCCAGAAATACTGAAGAAGCACCCATTCCTGTCATGACATCTGTAGGCTACAACACCAGTTTATTATGTATTTTCTACACAGGCCGGAATAAAAAAGAACAGCGGTTATGAAATATGTAAGTTATTTTATTACATTGTGGCACACTTTGAATATTTAATCAAAGTGCCATTTACAGATGCAATATAAGATTTTTGTTATTTGTATAATTATTTATTTTCCCCCTTATTAAATATATATATGTAGTAGAAGTTTAATTTAGTGCAGGACGAGGGCTTTGCTCAAACTGGCCGCCGATCTGAAACCAGAGATGTGTTTCATGAAGTGACCGCATCAGAGAGGTGTTTTCATGTCTCTTCAGCTGCTCTTGTCTTCTGAGGTTTTTCCTTTGGGAACCCGGAAGCGTGCCTTCTTGGAGTAAAGCAGATTCCTGCTGAACAGCAGTGGGATGTTTCCCAAATACAGGAAGAGCGCCAGAGTCATGCCTGGAAAAATACACCGTTTGTGTATTGTTTTGATACTGTAACATGAAAGAATATTTCTGACGTGTACGAGGACTCACCAATCAGAGGCCCGAGCCAGTAGACGAGAGCATACGTGAAGAAACTTTGTCCGGGACAGGTGAATGTCATGGCATAAGCCAGGGATGGATTCACGTATCCAGAAGTGTAGTTATTTCCTGGTGTATCAGAGACGAAACGCTTCAGCACCTTATTCCTAGCCACCGGTTCCAAAGAGTTTGTTATACATTATAAACCTACTAATTTTAATTTAATAAATACATTTGAAATAATCTTTATAAATGCATTTTAAATGTACATTTACAATATATATTTGTATGTTTTATTATCATTTGTTATTTTTAATGCACAGATATGAAATTTTAAATCTAGCTTTTTAATATTCGTAATGTACAATTATTAATTTATTTTACTATTTAACATATAATTTGTTATATGCACAGATTTTTTTTTTCATCTAATACTTTCAATTTAAATCTTAATATGTGGATTTTTAATGCACAATCCTAATTTAATGCATGCATTTTAGATGCAATCATTATTTATCAAGCCCTAGGAACCTACAATTTCAAATATATGCATTTTTATTTATTTCAATATATGCAGTTTAATTCTATAAATCATAAGCATTTTAAATCTCACATTTAGTATAAATATATAATTCATTTTAATATTTCTGTAACACATCTACAATTTTTAATTAAACGTATTTTACGCGCACAATCCTAATTTAATACATGTGTTTTAAATCAACAATTTTTAATAATGTATATATTTTTATATAGATTTTAGAAATACTTTAATCAACAATTTCCAAAATCTTTTATTTTTTAATATTTTACACATATTTTTCAATGCACACAATTGAAATATACATTTGTTTAAAATCCGAATTTAAGTTTAAATCTACAATGTTTAATATCTGCATTTTAATTCTATAATCATCATTTAATGTACACAGTTTTATTAATACATGCATTTCAAATCCCAAATATTTATTTTATGTTTCAGTTACATGGATAGTTTTTACTTCTGCAGGTATTTTACATGCACAATCCTAAATTAATAAACATATTTGAAATCTACAGCCTTCAATGTTTGCATTTTCATTTCGTTTTTACCTATAATTTAACATATGCACATCTCTACTTACTAGCTACAATCTTGATTTTAAAACTAGACTTGTAATTGTATTATTGTATGTAAAAATACTATAAAATGTATGCATTTTAAATCCAAAATTCAATATACACCTTCAGCATTTAAAAGCATGCTGTTTTGTCATGGTTATTTATTGCATGCATGTCGCTGCATGCTTGTCTTTTTTTGAAAGCGCTCACCTGCGTAAGCGATGAAGGTGAGCAGCGCGGCGAAGACAGGGATCTGCAGCAGCTGCGAGCTGTTCTTCAGGACGAGGTAGAGCAGGTGAAAGGTGAGCGCTCCGAGGGCCTCGGCGAGGACGCCCTGCAGCGGCGGGACCATCAGCGACGTGCTGCACTCGGACATCATCAGGTTCTTGATCATGTGCATGTCGCTCAGCTCCATCTGCCAGTACCTGCCGGCGACGAGGAGCGCGGCGTACGCCCCGAGTAACTGGGCCGAGACACTGAGGGCGACTGATAGGACGCCCACCTCCCTCCGCAGGAGCCCCATCAGCGTCACGGACGGGTTCCCAGTCACGCCCTGCATCAGCGCCCCGTGCACGGCCAGGGACACGAAGAGCATGGTGACGGCCACGTCGGGCCCCAGTGCTCCGGCCCACTGACCCACCTCCGCGATGGTGTCCACCTCCAGGCGGCAGGCGGCCAGCGCGAACGCAGCCGTGAACTCGGCGAGGAAAGCCCAGCGCGAGAACAGCACCCGGCTGACCGCGCTCACCCCGGCGATGGCCAGGAAGTAGCCCAGCGAGGCATTGAGGGCCGACATGCTGCCGCGAGACGAAAAGAGAGCTCTGGGCTCTGCAGCGCTGTATTTGCTCACAGCGTTTGATAACGTGGCACTCGGATACGCCGCGCTCTTATCAGGCGGGGGTTTTAGCCCAAAAAAACACTGTGACCTATTCAAGGCCGACTTTGGAAAATCGCTTGTTTGCGCGGCTGCCTCTCATTGTTTAAACTAGGATAGTGCTGCTTGATCAAATATGTACGCATTTTAAATACACCATCCTTAGTGGGTATGCATTTTTGATCTGCTTCTCTGTTTTATATTATGCACTTTAAATGTACAATTTTTAACATTTGAATTTGAAATGTATATTTTTTTATTTACCATGTGCATCTGATTTCTGCTATGCTTATTCAATGCTGCACATTTTAATCTTGTTATGCATTTTAAATTAGCGTGTAGACACGTGCATGTTAAATCTATGACTTTTTATTCATGCATTTGAAGGCATTTTTAATTTACTATATGCAATTTAAAAATAGATTTTTTTTCTACATTGCAATTTTAAATGTAGGCATTTGTAATTTAATGTATGCATATAAAATGTAAAATTTTTCCCATAAAAAATCAAATCAATAATTTTGACCCATGCAATGTATATTTGGCTATTACTACAAATATACCCATGCTACTTAAGACATTTAAAATGTACAGCTTATAATATATTCATCTTAAATCTACTCCTTTATACATATTTATATATATATATATATGACAATTTTTATTATATGCATCTGATATATACTTTGGACTTCCACGTGGCTGTTTGCTTTGGCTCCCTCTGGTGGACGAGGTTGGATCTCATTGTTTCAACTGATCTATTGTTCCTCAGTCAGTTTTGTACAAACTGTCTTCTGGGATTGTAGCAGATGTGCACACAAACAAACACAGACAAACAAGCACAGGACAGATATTCACAGTCGAGGAACTCGTGTGTGTCGAGACTCACAGCAGGAACGTGAGGAGGTTCAGCAGACCTGTTCTCTAGGCCTCGTTGGCGCAGTAGGCAGCGCGTCAGTCTCATAATCTGAAGGTCGTGAGTTCGAGCCTCACACGGGGCAAAAGTTTTGGTTCTGCTGGAGATTTTACCGTTATTGATGTTGTTTGATGGTTTAATCTGTGGAAAGACAGTTTAGTGATATTCAGCTTTTTACTCTTAGCAGTAGTCAGTTAGCATTGTTTTATATCAGGTCTTTTAGAAATGCTGCCATCTGGTGGCCGTCTTGCCAATTACCTGCAACCTTTAACTGGAATTAAATTATGTTATACTAATTTTGTATTAGGTAGTTAGTGGAATTTGATCTTTTTCTTTGATAACTAAAAGTATAAAAATACTTTGACTTAAAAAAAAAAAGCGTAAAACAAAAAAGTTTTATTAAAACTATAACAATGACTAGACAAAGAAAAACTATAAAAATGATCGAAAACTCAAAATGACAAATCTTTCTAATTTAAATTAAAAATAGTAATCAAAACTATAATAGTAAGACAAAACAAAAAGTAATTTAAATAATTAAACTTTTATCTAAAATTAAAAATATAACATTAAATATTTAAATAACCTTTTTTTTCTTTTTACCGAAATATCTAACATTTAAAATATTTATATTTATTAAAAATATTTAAAAAATAATTTAACTTAAAAATCTATCTTTTTTAAATTGATATTTATTTATAAAATGCCTAACCCTAGCCAATTAGGGGTTGAATATATTATAATAATAAGTCAGTTAAAAAAAACAAATATTTTATGTTTGTTTGGAGTTGATTTGATAAAGACTTACTGAACTAAAGCAACAACAATAGATACCTAATAGTTTTAATAACCAACATTTAAAAAAAAAACGCTTATTTTTCATGTTATTCACATTATTTACGTTAAAACTATGCCTTTATTCAGCAAAAATATTATTAATATTATTATGAAGCAGATTTTTAAAGTTAAAATATAAATTAAAGAGTAGCAGCGTATTTTCGGAAGCAAAATGAACTAGAAATTAGATGTTTTGTCTTATTTTAAATAAAACAATCATGTTATTTACAGGAAATCGTTAGATATTCAGCTAGGAGTGAGTAAAAGAGCTTTCATGTGAACATATGTAGAAGAAAAAAAGCTTATTCTCCCCGTCGGGGAATCGAACCCCGGTCTCCCGCGTGACAGGCGGGGATACTTACCACTATACTAACGAGGAGTGCGTATACCTATACTGGCGCCCCTATTTCCTGCTGTGCTTGGGTTACTGTGTACTTAAAGCATCTTCTGTGAAAGAGCAAGAGGAAAAACAGGTCTCGCAGCGTTGCAGTAACAACAAAACACTGCTTCAACACATATCTCACCTTCATGTTGTATTGCGCTGCTTTTATTACGGTCTCCCGATGAATCTCTCACATCAAAGCTATTATTCGTAAGCAGGGTCTGAAATAAACACCAAACAAAGAGACAAATTAGCACAACATTGAACTAAAATGTGCAAAAATATCTTCAAAAGAAGCTGTTGCATTGGCCGGGAATCGAACCCGGGCCTCCCGCGTGGCAGGCGAGAATTCTACCACTGAACCACCAATGCTCACATGACTGCTGTTTGAGCGATGGACGTTTTGTGATGTAACAGCCGCCCGTCTGTACAGCTTTGAAAGCAATTGAATTCAGTTAAATAGTTCCCAAAAGATGACTAACCCCAACAATACTCACTTCTAACAGACCCCTCGACGTCCCAATGGTCCGCTTCCACTTAGCAAAAAGAAGAAAAAACGCATGCTAGGTACAAACAGGTGAACTACACACATGCAAACCTCAACTGGTACAGCATGAAATGTCTTTTGACTAAAACACTAGACTCCCTGAACTATATAAAGTTATTAAAGGGGAGAAAGTTCAGTTATCTTTGGAGAAAAAAATGAGTGTTTGGTATATGTTGTTTTTTCAGCATATTAAGCGTTTAACATTATATGACACTTCAATGCTGACCATACTAGTAAATATATTAAAGTAGGCTACTTTAAGAAAGAAAGGCATATTAGTTTTTGGATTGTTTTTAACAAAAAAAGCTTAATACGAATGGTTCTCGCAGAACAAGATGGTTTGATTGATCAAACTGAACTTCTATTTGCTATTAAACGTACAACAGCTAAAAACAAACAAACAATAAAGCCTGCTGAAATCAAACAAAGTTTAACACAAGCTCACTGAAACACTGTATTTGTCCTGCAAAGTACATTTTAAGTGTTACTAGGTTTGACAGTTAGTTGGTCTTGTGTGGTTACTCGAGGGCGCTTCAAACCAAATACTGACACCAGTAACACATTAATCAGTTCACATAAACAAATGCAAAGAAAACTATTTTTATTTGGAAAGGTGGACCTATTTAAGATAGCTTGCTCTAGTTTAGTCATGAATTCGCGTTCACGAGACTAAAGTTAGCGTTCACGAGAATCTCGATCAACAAACACGTCGAGATGTAATTTGATTTAACGTTATCGAGCACGGACACGATAAACATCTTATTAAAAGGTTATATTTTTGTAATAAAGGAACGACTTTAATGTAAATTAATAAGTTGTTTCACGTGTGTCAAAATAAGCTAGTCACGTCTTTTCGCCTAACAGGTAACCTACGCACCATCACTTTAGCCTAGAATTAACGTTAATTGTTTTTCTTTAAAAAAACAAGCTGAAAAGCTTACTAAAGCAAACCTTTGTATAACAGAAACCCTTTAACTTTAACTTAAGACTTATTTAGTTCAGTTTCTGACCGACGGTAAAAACTTACGATACTCACCAACAAGATAAAGCCGTTCATAATCTTCAAATGTCCTTCATATCCACCCAAACGCTGATTTCGACGCCAAATTACTTCCATCACGTTAGAATTAAGTTCAGTAGTATATTCGAAATAGAAATGACCACTTTTTTACAGAAATGATCGATATTTATCATCTTCGACATCCTGTGGCGATTCTCCCGTCCTGGCGCGCGAGCGTTGTGGTAACGTTATGATTTTTTCAGTGGCGGGAAATAAATGTATAAATTAAAATAAAAATAAATAAATAAATATAATCTTACCCAAATTTACTGTGTTGTATTTAACACTGTTTGCATTTTTTTTGGCTCGAGTAAAATATAAAATAAAAGTGAATGAAAACCTTACGTCTAAACACGTGACATGTTCAGACCCATTTAAACCAATTATAGAAATCATGGAATGGATTTTTAATGTTTTATTAGTAAAATCACTAGGCTATTTTCAACTATGCACTTCACCTCTCTGTAATATTTTAATAAATTAGACCAAATTAACTAAACATTAACACCCAGTTTCAAAGATTAGCTAGTCCCAGACTAAATTGCATGTTTGAGCGGTTTCAGATGAAAATATCTTGCTCTGACATATCTAAAAAACATGTCAGTGCCATTGTTCGGTGTTAAGATGCACACCTGTAATATTTTCTTATAAGGCATTTTTGTAAAAGTTACTTAAATATCTTAATTTAACTAATGCCTAGTCCTGGCTTAAGCTAAGTTTGTGAAACCAGGCCTAAGTGTATTATTTTCTTATTTGATAATATAGAGCTACACAATATGTATTATAAAAATTATAACATAAAAAAAAAATCATATTTTTTAACAATTTAGTTTGTGAGCATGCAATTAACAAAAGGGCCATAATACCAGGAAGCGGAATAAGTTTACATTGGTAATGCAACGCAAACATAAATTAGTATGTGCTGTAATGTAAGCCAAAGAGCTCATATCACTACACAACACCTGAACGACCCCATTAACTAAAGACAAGGTTCAAACAGACTCTAAAATTCCCCCTAGAGAGAGTTTATTCCAATCTCAAGTTTCAAGTCCTCTTTTAATGAAGAACAAGAGATGTACACAACGTTGCAATGACTGAATTGTTCACAGAAGTCTGCAGGAATCCGGCTTTTACTTGCAAAACAAGTGACTGAAAAGCATAAAAATAGTTATCAATTCTTACATTGTGACTTTCCGGCAAATGCATTTACTTCATAATAAACTGTTAGTTACTAAAACAACAACAACAACAACAAAAAGTGTTCATGTACACAAACATACACCTATCTAATCTACGCATCCTGCTTTTGGTTAACTACATCAACTGAAATGCTACGCTTCTTCGAAGTACGTCATTATACACATTTCATCACATGAAAGTTTCGTCTCAGGTTAGAGGAAGTTCAATGGCAAGAACCTGCCCCTTCAGACAGAGTATAAAGGTGTTTGCTGGAACAACAACAAAAGGCACAAGTGACTACAAAAATCATTCACTGCTCGCAGTTGCCGTGTATCGTTAAGGTGCTCTTCCCTTCGGGTCAAGACCAGGAGTAGGCTACACAGTTTTCAGTCGTGATTCTGGCTACAGAAAAGAAAAGAAAGATCTCCAGCTGGATTTGAAATGGCCATAATTGATTCTGGTCACCAATTATGGGACGCACGAGGTCTAGAGAAGCCAAAGAGTGGAAGAGTTCATACATAAAACACAGACAAAGTCCCACAAGAATCTAACGAGAGCAGGAGGACGAGGAGGACATCTAAGGTCCCCCAACACTACGGCGGTCAATACGCTTTAAAAACAGGCAAAGACCCAAATGAAATGCTTGGAGTTTTGTTTTGGCAACACTGATATGTTGTTGACACACTGGTAAAAAAAAAACACCTGGCACAGATTTCGAGAGTGTTCAGCAGTCCGCTGCGCTCGCGGGCACAGCTAAGCTAGTGGTTGTTCTTCATAGCGTCCTTGGCCGCCAAAATCAGAGGAGTGAGACTCGAGAGAGGCTTGGCCAACTTCAGGAAGGGATGCTGAGGACGAGAGCAGGATTAATGAAGGGTTCACAGCAAGTCAAGCTATTATTTCCTTAACCGCTAGCGGTTTTACCTGCAAAAGCTCCTTGCTTCCTCCCCTCTTCTCCACGTCCATCTCCAGACAGCGACCCAGGAAGTCCCGGAAGATGGGCGACAACTTCTCAGGACTCTGCAACTCCGGAGTCCCATTGGTGGCAATCAGGTAGAGCGCCTGCGGAGGAAAGAGTTCGAGAGTTCAGCTTCCCTAATCGCGGCGTCGCTAACTTCCCGGAGAACCGAAGATACCAACGTACCCTCAGTGGATTCTCGTTGAGGTACGGCGGTTCTCCTTCCACCATCTCGATAGCCATGATGCCCAAGGACCAGATGTCGACTTTGGGTCCGTAGGCTTTGCGCGTCACGACTTCCGGCGCCATCCAATACGGCGTCCCCACCATGGTGCTCCTCTTACTCTGTTCGGGAGTGATCTGAGCACAGAATCCGAAGTCCGCTGCAGAGTAGGAGATGGAAAACGTGGTTTAGAGAGATTTCGTGGTTTGTTTAACTTCATTGAGAATGTAAATTGAGAGTTGCATTAGATGCCAACTTCAATGACAGCCAGGATGTGAGAACTGTAGACTAGCCGCGTTTCCATTAACAATATATATTTGGTTATATTTATACAAATGCGGCGCCTATCTTTACAGAAGCTGTACGAAGAGATACTTCAGGAACGTGCATAGTGTGGCTGGAATAAACACAAGCATCAACCAAGTGACCGCAAACAGCTTCAGTGCTGTATCAGAGCTTTTGCGTTGTATTTGGGAGTTTACCAAATTGATACGTTTATATTAAGCATATTTTCAATTCGCAATTTTCATTTGCGTAGCTTGAAGAGTAACGGGAACGCAGCTAGTGGATCATACACGCCGCCACAAATACATACTTCTAAAGCAGTTCCAGTTGCCTGGCTTCCGCGACTTTAAGCCCCAATCACAATTCTACCCCTTACCCCTACACCTCCATTTGGCGCGTTCACGTGAAGGGGTAGGGGTGTCTCAATTCCCCTTTGATCGGAGGGGTAGGGGTAAGGGGA
>JAUMHQ010000087.1:1327657-1353483 GCA_032361165.1 Enteromius paludinosus
TATATATATGTATAAATAAGTAATTGCTATACATAATATTATTACGAATATACATTTTATTAAACATGCATGAAATTTGCTATTATATAGCCTACATAAATATTATTAAAAATAATATTGATAATAAAATCTAAATATTTATTGCAAGTTTGTGTGTTACATTAAATTTTGTACAAATAACACCTAAAAACTACTATTACTGATATAAATACGCATTACCTGTGAAACCCTGCTTTGGAAATCGTCACAGACATCGACACTGACTTCCTCCAGTCCGATGGAAAACAGTCTGCCGAATGGGAAACGAATTAGGCTAAATACAAGGCGTTTTCAGTTATTATTGACAGCTAACAATGAATCAAGCAGGTGCAGCATCGCAAATACCTTCCTCTGAACTCCCATGATGGATAAAACACAAAACAGTCGCTAATAAATAAACCCTAACCATGATCGATCAGCGCTCGTGCTGTTTCACTTCCGGGTCTGATGACGCTGAGGACTCCCTCAGCAGAAGCCGTTGTAGCTGGTTCACCAAAGCGTGCGCTGTGTTAAATGTGAGCCTGCGCCTTTAAGAAACCCAGCGCGAGTGGGTAGTCTTCGCGCGAGACTTCACGCTGTTGCTAGGGTTACTGCTAATACCACATAGTCGCGAGCTCCGTATGGACAATATTCCCGTTTGTTTCTGGAAGCGCGAGGGGAAATGTCCATCGTAGCGAAGCGATGCGGAGTCAAGTTCACCCCTCCCTCCATCGTCCTCATATACGAGGACAAAAACACCAGCAAGACGAGGAAGAGAGTCATCCCCGTGAGGAACTTCTCTCAGTATTCAGGTGAGTCTGTTTCAGAGCGGCCGCTGCACGTCATCAGGCGCACGTGAAATACTGATGACTTAAAGGAGCAGGTCACTCAAAAATGACAATTAGTGAATGGGTGCCGTCAGAATGAGAGTCTAGAATAATCCACGCCACTCTAGAGAAGACAAACGCTGGATATTTGTTGTAAACACATTCATTAAGATGTTTTTAACTTCAAACCATCACTTCTGATGTTTTTTTCGGGTTAAAGCGACCCCAATAACGTGATATTTATTTTACCCCACCTTAAAAACATCTTAATGCTGGATTAGTTTCATCTTTTGTGTGTGTGTGTGTGTATTATTCTGATGTTTTATTAGCTGTTTGGACTCTCATTCTGACGGCACCCATTCACTTTCATTGGCGAGCAAAATCTGATGAAGAAACAAACTCCACTAGAGTTTTATTTTTTGGCCGAACTGTATTTTTAATGAATGTGAATATGACATGTCGCCGTTTCCAGACTGCGGCCGAGCAGCAGAGCGTCTGAAGCATCACGCGCGTCACAGCGCGCATCTGGAGGCGGTGTCTTCGGCTCAGCTGGAAAGGCTTCACCTCATCCTCCGGGATCATCTGAAGGGTCTCAGTCTGGAGGAGAGTCTCGCCGCCCGGCGGGCGTCCGACCCGGGCGACGAAGACCTGAACAAGCTGAGCGACGACGAGCTGAACCGCAGGAAGGCCCAGATGGACCGGCTGTTCGAGCGCAACCGCAAGCACAGAGAGGACCCGGACTTCGTGTACGACGTGGAGGTGGAGTTTCCAGAGAGCAGCGTGAGAGAGGCGTGCAGCTGGGACGAAGAGCCGTCCGACGAGGAGTTCTAGAGGACTGATGCATTGTGGGGCTTCTGCTGAAGCCCGATGAGGGACTATACATTTGGGATGTTTTCAGACTTATCCATTTGATTCTTTTACATAAAATATCATTGATAGTATTGAAAATAGTGATGTAATAAATATAAACCCTAAGCCTCAGCATTTTTTACAACTTTGTTCTTCAAATATGAACTTTTAGTCAACCAAACAAAAACTAAACATGCTGAAACACATGCACCTGGAACATTCATTCAATTAAATACTAATAAAATATATCCCCCGATACATATATATATTTATATATATAGTACAGAATCAGATTTGTTATTGTAGTTGCACTTAAATTAAGCTTAGGTTACACAGAATGACAATGCAACATTACTTCAACCTAGTTTTGACATTTATTGTCACAAAACTCAATTTAAAATATGACTTCATCACAGTACTTCACACGTCAGAGGAGCTCATGGGAAATATTTATTTGTTTTTACAGAACAGACATGAAAAAATAAAACGCTACTTGATCGTCACACTTTCAACCCTTCTGGATTCTGCCCACTACTGATGACACGATACGAAGGACGTGTGTTCAATCAGGTAGTCTCATGTGTCGAATGATAAAATAACACGTTAACACCGCTTGATCTCACTTCGGTTGATCCTCGGACAGCTGGTTTGCTTTCCCGCCCTTTACAAACGCTATTGAATCTGAAAGCTGCTGGAGAAATGACGGCAGACGCCGCCAAAACCACTCGCTCCGAACATTCGGAACTGAAGCCAGATGTTTACGGGATTGAACACGTAAGGTTTTATCTCTCGGCGCCTGGTAATTATGAGTTGACCGCTCGCAATTCAGGAACAAAGGAAGTGTGGGATATGATGTCGCAAGTCTGAGAAGAAAAGCCTGGAATGCCGTAAACTCGCAATCGCGAGAAAAAAAAATTTGAGTTACGAGATAAATTTTTATTCCATGAAAGAAGCTGAAAAACACCATTGCGAGATATGATGTCACAACTGTGAAAAGAAAAGCCAAAACAAACAAAAAAAACATTTGAGTTGAGCTACGAGACAGGAAGTCACAGTTCATTTTTATTCCATGTAAGAAGCAAAAAATAAATAAATAAAAATAAACACTTGCGAGATATAAACTAAAGACAGGTTTTCTACAGGAAGACAGATTTTAAAGACAATTAAAGAATTGGGAGAAATGTCCAAATTGCAAGAAAAAAAGTAAATAGCGAGATATAAACTCATAATCACAAGATCATTTTATTTTCAACGCAAGCTATTTTTGTGACACGGAATTAAACTCGCAATTATTAAAAACCCTCTGAATTATGATTAAAAACTCGCAATTGTGTTTTTTTACGTCTTAGTACGAAGCGAAATATAAACCCAGAACTGCTCTTTTTGGTTTCTGCCACAGAATAAAAAGTAATTGTGTCTTTTTATGAATGAAGTATATAATCTGATACGCAGACTAAAGAATCGTGAAATATACACTCTCAGAAGACGAGTCTATATCGTGAAACACTCGCAACTCCGACAAAACGGCAGCGCTACGAAAAACCCAAAACGTACCAGTCACGATTACACGTTTTATTTTTTATTCTCAGCTGCAAACGAAAACATAGGCGCAAGATAGAAACTGACGATTGGAGAAATTACGCAATTACAAAAAAATTCTGTGTTTTTAAGTAATTGTGTGTTTTTATGAACTAAATATATAATCTGATACGCAGACTAAAGAGTCGCGCAGCCCAGTCGCACGTTTTTTTTTCCGTGGCACGGACACGATTATTTCTCGACTTGCGTGAGTCCAGCACGAATGGACGCATCACTGGAATCCTAGTTTTACATTCGTGCTGGAGTTACGAAAATAACGAAGTATTCGTGTCCCTGACGGACAGCGCTACGAAAAACGGACAGCGCTACGAAAAACGGACAGCGCTACGAAAAACTCAAAACATAAAAGTCTCAATTACCCTTTTTATTTTTTATTCTCAGCTCCAAATAAAAACATAGGCGCAAGATAGAAACTAACGATTAATTACAAAAAAATTCTGGGGTTTTTAAGTAATTGTGTGTTTTTATGAACTAAATATATAATGTGATACACAGACTAAAGAGTCGCGAAGCCCAGTCGCACGTTTTTTTCGTGGCATGGACACGAATAAATAGATTTGGTGCTAATTTGGTGATATAGTCACGACTTGCCGTGCGACTGGGTTGGAATTGCGAGATATAAACGAGTCCAAATAGTATAAACTAATACTCGCAACTGCGACAAAACGTCAACGCTACGAAAAATTCAAAACATACCAGTCACGATTACAGGTTTTATTTTTTATTCTCTGCTGCAAACACAAACATAGGCGCAAGATAGAAACTAACGATTGGAGAAATTACAAATTTACAAATTACGCAATTACATAAAAATTCAGGGGTTTTTTTCTGCCACGGAAAAAAAAAACATTGCGGCTCTTTATCTCACGAATCGCGACATGACTTCTTGACTTGATTCAAGTTTACGGCCACGTCAGCGACATTTCATTGCGACATTTCCAGAATGGCGAGAAGCAAATCCGAATTGTTTTATATTGTTTAATTCCGAGGCGGAAACAAGTAGTTAGACACTTTAATTTCTGCTAAATATTCCTGCCAACACGGCGAAGAATAAAGCAGCATTTAAACGTGAAAAAACAACAGCATTACTGTAATAATAACGATAAAACGCATCACTTCGAAGTTCCACTTTGCTCAAACGACACGTTTCGAAGCAAACCGATAGTCGCAGCAAAAATAAGTAGTCGCGTTATATTTTAAGTGCAAGAGCGGCAAAAACAACCGTGTGTTTGCCGCCCAATTCAGCGTGTTAAAAGTTCGGCGTGTGCCGCGCTAAAAACATTTCACGAGCGAAGCACAGTGACGTGATACTCGCTTGAAGCTTCGTAGAAATGAAAATACATACTCATCAGTAAGTAAAGAGAAAAATATATATATATATATCATATATAATTTATCCTAGATTGTCCGAAAATGACAATTTGACGACACACAAAGAAACGTAAACGTACGGAAACATCAAGTACTTTGAAAAATAAAAACTTTGTTTCCTCGCGACCCTCGTGTATATTTCATCGCCGCCATATAAAGGAGTATATATTATTATTTTACCACGTAGACAAAATACATATATATGCGCACGTCATATAGAAACATCATCTCTCTGCATCTCATTTCTTCTTTCGGTCCTGGGTGCATCGTGGACAGAACCTGGAAGACAGAAGAGAAACGTTGTTTTCTGCTGTTTCGGAGCGAGAGATATGTGCGTGTTTTCTGGCGAACGTACCATTTCCCTTTGGGCTTCGTTGTCAGGTCGACGCAGGCGAAGTGGAACCACTCGATGGGACACTGTCAACAGAAGCAGTTCGGTTAAACAAATACTGGGAGGAAGTGCTAATAAAGCGTTTAAAGCGCTGCGTCGTACGTCGGGGTTGTCGCAGCCGATCATTTCTCCGTATGACACCTGGTGGCACAGGCAGTACGTGGGCTCATTGGGGTCGACGGGCATGTCTAAGACGTCTGACGGGTGAACCGGAAGGATGGACTCGGAGAACTCGGGGCTGCGCAAACAAAGAAAACGTCACGTTAATGTTAATCTAACCCTGATGAAGAAACAAACTCCTCCTGATGCGGCTCTCACCTGTTCTTCATTTTCTTTTTCCGCGGCGAGTCGTCGTCTGAAGATTTGCGCCCTCTTCCTTTCGGCCGCCGCTTTTCCTTCAGGCTTCCTCGAGCGCCCACTTCTACGGAGAACAGCAGTATGGTTTAATTATCCTCGTACGTCATGCTGATTATGACACGTGTTGTATTTACGCTCTGTCTTACTCTTGGCCGCTCTGTTGTCTGGGCTCTCGTAGCCGCTGACGTCTAGCTTCTCCTTCAGCTCGTTCTCAAAGCGAGCCAGATCGGCGTCCAGCCTCCGGATGTGTTTGTCCACCTGGAGACAGAAAGCTCACGTTATTAATAATAACACCGAGAACAAAATGAATGCAGCCTCTCAGTGCAGCATTTTCACCAAACTATTTCCTTTTTACTATCATTTTATTTTAGTTATTCAGAAAAACTATTTCTCAAGTTAGCTTGAGAAAGACAACTTACTGATCTACTAAAACTTATTATTATTATTCTGAGCCCAAATTTAAACACTATCTCCTCCTAGAGCTTTTAAGCAAGAACCACCAAACTCGGCCCAGACCTTCAGACTGGTCTGACTCGGGCTGGAATATCTTTTCAGACTGATCCGACTTACGGTTTTTATAAAAATCACGATTAAAACTGGAAAAAAGTCCCATAGACTCCCATTCACAGAATGTTCAGATGAGCCAAGACTCTGGCAGCTCCAACTGTCAAAATTCAAATTTAAACACCTGCAGCTCATTAAACTCAATCAGACTTCCCTTCTATGTACTATTTCTAACCCATTCAAACCCATTTAAACTCATTCAAACTTTCGCTCTATTTAAATCATGTTAGCAACATGCTAGTAAACTGATAATCATGCTAGTAAGTTGCCAATAAAATGCTAATCATGCTAGCAACGTGCTAGAATCTTGCTAGTCATGCTAGTAACATGCTAATCATGCTAGCAACATGCTAGTAACGTGCTAGTCATGCTAGAAACTTGCCAATAACACGCTAATCATGCTAACAACGTGCTAGTAACTTGCTAGTCATGCTAGTAACATGCTAATCATGCTAGCAACATGCTATTAACTTGCTGATCAGGGTAGTAACTTGCCAATAACATGCTAATCATGCTAACAAAGTGCTAGTAACTTGGTAGGCATGCTAGTAACATGCTTATCATGCTAGCAACATACTAGTAACGTGCTAGTCATGCTAGTAAACTGCTAATCATGCTAGTAATTTGCCAATAACATGCTTATAATGCTAGAATCATACTATAAACTTGCTAATCATGCCAGAAACATGCTAGCAACATGCTAGTAAACTGCTAATCATGCTAGTAAGATGTCAATAACATGCTAATCATGCTAGCAACATGCTAGTAACATGGTAGTCATGCTAGAAACCTGATAATCATGCTAGCAACATGCTATTAATTTGCTAATCATGCTAGAAACTTGCAAATAACATGCTAATCATGGTAACAACGTGCTAGTAACTTGCCAATCATGCTAGTAACATGCTAATCATGCTAGCAACATGCTATTAACTTGCTAATCATGCTAGTAACTTGCCAATAACATGCTAATCATGCTAACAATGTGCTGGTAACTTGCTAGGCATGCTAGTAACATGCTAATCATGCTAGTAACGTGCTAGTCATGGTAATAAACTGCTAATCATGCTAGTAACATGCTAATTATGCTAGCAACATGCTAGTAACGTGCTAGTTATGCTAGAAACTTGACAATAACATGCTAATCATGCTAACAACGTGCTTGTAATGTGCTAGTCATGCTAACAACATGCTATTAACTTGCTGATCATGGTAGTAACTTGCCAATAACATGCTTATCATGCTAACAACGTGCTAGTAACTTGCTAGGCATGCTATTAACATGCTAATCATGCTAGCAATATGATAGTAACGTGCTAGTCATGCTAGTAAACTGATAATCATGCTAGTAATTTGCCAATAACATGCTAATCATGCTAGAATCATACTATAAACTTGCTAATCATGCCAGAAACATGCTAGCAACATGCTAGTAGACTGATAATCATGCTAGTAAGTTGCCAATAACATGCTAATTATGCTAGCAACATGCTAGTAACATGGTAGTCATGCTAGAAACCTGATATTCATGCTAGCAGCATGGTATTAACATGCTTATCATGCTAGCAACATGCTATTAACTTGTTAATCATGCTAGAAACTTGCCAATAACATGCTAATCATGCTAACAACGTGCTAGTAACTTGCTAGGCTTGCTAGTAACATGGTAATCATGCTAGCAACATGCTAGTAACTTGCAAGTCATGCTAGTAAACTGCTAATCATGCTAGTAACTTGCGAATAACATGCTAATCATGCTAGAAAATGTGCTAGTAACTTGCTAGTCATGCAAGTAATATGTTAATCATGATAGTAACGTGGTAGTCATGCTAGAAACATGCTAATCATGCCAGCAACATGCTAGTAACGTGGTAGTCATGCTAGTAACATGCTAATCATGCTAGCAACATGCTAGAAACATGCTAACAGTATACTACTACTTTGTTAATCATGCTAACTACATGCTAGTCATCAGTCTCTCTATAATTTGACTTTGTAATCTTATTATTTCTAAATTTTAGACTGAAAACTCAGACAAACTTTTTAAACTCATTTCTATAAACTACTTCAAACTTTCCAGCTAGGCCAGGGGTGGCTAACTCCGGTCCTGGAGAGCCGCAGCCCTGCAGAGTTCAGCTCCAACCCTAATTAAAACTCACCTGTCCGTAGCTTCCAAGTAACTGTTCAGACCTTGATTAGCTTGTTCAGGTGTGTTTGATTAGGGTTAAAGCGAAACTCTGCAGGGCTGCAGCTCTCCAGGACTGACGTTCGCCACCCCTGAGCTAGGCTTTTTCAAGCCAACTTAAAGTTTGCCTACAAACTTTATCATCTAGTTTTGATTAGTCTTTTAACATTTATATATCTTTAACGTAAGGTTAAATTAAAAATTAGATATCATATAACACAATTATACAATTATACAATTTATTCTAATATTTTAGGGCATTATAAAATACAAAAAATATATCTGATAAATCTGATTTGACAGTAAAATGGTTTCATTTCGACTGAATATATTAGAGCTAACTGTAAAATATAGATAATTGTCTACTATAAAAATATATAAAAGATATTTTCTAGTGTTTTATAAAATAAACAACTATATTTTTGATAACATTATTTTATTAGACAGTAAAAAAGAGCTGAGTATGCAATATATGAAAAGTTATATTTAAGTTTATAATGAAATTCAATGATTTAAGCAAAATAAATTCCACTCAATTTTAATATTTTTAAATACATAATTGCTTACTATTAAAAAAACTACATGATTTCTCAAAAGAAAATATTTTATAAAATATATATAAAATAAATTTTGATGAACAAAATTGTTTAATTTAATATTTCAGAGCAGAGTATGAAACTTGGAAAATTACGTTTACCCCAAATTCGACTAATAAAACTCTAGTCAATTTCTAAACGAAAAAAAAATAAAAATCGACGACTAAAACTGGAATTTCTAAACATATGTTTACAATAAAAATTGTGATTAAAAAAAATCTTTCTGATAATTCAGACCTTACTCTAACTCCAGCAAGACACGAAAACAGCTTCAGCTGCTGCTTTCGCCGATATTTTAGAGCTAAATATGAAGCATTGTTATTTTTACCACAAGAAAAAGTTACAAAAATAATAAAATAAGATCCATATTTGATGAAAGTCACTGGGTTACTGACCATTTCGTAGGTCTGCATGGCAAGCTGCACTTTGTCGTCGCTGTACTCTTTGCATTTACTGAACCCGTTCTGGATCTTCTGCAGGTGCTCCACTCTCTGATCCGGACCCAGGTTACGGACGTTTTTAATGTACTCTTCTGCGAGCTTATCGATCTCGCATTTCTTTTCTGCAAGAGAAGAAGAAGAAGAAACAACAGTTACACCCTCCACCCGAGCTGATGCTCCCTAGGTAGTCAGCACACTACGAAGTGTGTGTCACCTCACCCTCGGCTCTGTTGTCGAGCTCCCTCATGAGTGTGAAGTTTCTCTGAAGCTCACAGGGCAGGTTTTCGATGCCTGGGGCCATGAAAAAACACACACATTCATAATTTAATGTTGTTTACATGCATGAAAAAAGTTTTGGATCGAGTCCGTCACAGTCCTGTCTTCATTCAGAAGCAGAAAACATACCGAAACCTGATTGTTTTCATTTAAATCATGTCTTTATTCTTCTATACACACGTGAAACAGACATTACAACTCCGTTTAGAGTTTGTTGACTTAGCATGTTGTTAGCATGCTGGCTAACTACTTTCTGTCCAGCGTTTACAACTTGCCGTGGCTTTGCAGTCGATGTCTAAATAACGACCTAACAACTAAATAAAGGGATGAATTAGATCTTCGCGGTTGTATTAGTCGAAAAGAAGCTGATCAACCTGTTGGCTTACTAGCTGCAGCTCGCTAATGCTAATCTGACATTAGCCGCCAAAACATCCCCGGGCTGCACCTTTCCAAGCGCCTTCGCTTCGACTGAAATGCCGTTAAATGCAGCGGGAATCTGTCGAGATGAATTTTACTCACTGTCGAGGTAATGTTCGAGATAAATCGCTGTCGCCATGGTGACGGTCTTCACTCGGTCGCGGCGTGTTTTTCTCCTCCGCCAGTCCGCGTGAGGTGGAACAACATTGGCATGTCATGAATAATTAATGAGGAAACTCTATGCTAGAGGCTGATTGGCTGGGCTTTTGAATGCCGTGTTTTGATTGGGTGGCAGCGGGGCTTGGCTCATTATAGCGTTTTCTATCTCCGTAGATCGATAGATTTAACATAAAATAACATTTTGACAAAAAGATATACCTACTGCATGTATTTTGAAAATATTTATACGTATATACCGTTATATATTCATATGGTTACATTTATGTTATGTACAAATATATTTAGTAAACACAACATATTTTTCTTAAATATATTCAGGTATTTGTTTGCATTTATATATTCATAATACATATACACAGTACACACACATACATCATATATCGTTTGACATCATGAATGCATTCCCATTATATATTTTTTTTATGTAATATGACGATTTTTTAGTCATCAAAAACTCTAATTCATCATAATTATACATCTTTATATATTTATTCTCAATAATTTAGAGCGCATCAAAAATCATTTGGAATATATTCATTTAGTTATAAATAAATCATGCATTATGTAATGAACTTGTAATAAATGCATTATCAAAATAAGTAGTTTTACCATAATATTTATTATACAATATACTGACTTTTCGCTTTATTAAAGAGCAAAAACACTTACATTTAGTCATTTAGCAGACGATTTGTTTAATGACAATAATAAATTAATAATAAACAATGCTTCAATCGTTAAATGCTACATAACTAAATCAAATACACCAATATGACATAAAATTAATGATCAAATATAAAACGTATTTATTAAAGATCAATAATCAAATGTAGTGTGTGTTTGATATATTAAATTATTGATTTATTCTATATTAAATATAATAAATAATAATAAAAAAATACATATTATTTTATCCTATCACTTTAAAATTCAAAAACGTGGTGCCCGCCCACGTGACTATGCGGTAACCCGGAAGTGTTGCGAGTGTTTCTCGCGTGTGTGCAGAGCTCTGAGTGTGAGTTGTTTCGGAGTTTGTCCTGCTGTGAGATCACACGACTCTACCTCTCTACTGTCTCGTTACAGTATACGATTATACATTATTAACCCGTCAGAAACACTGAAACTGTGTCTCGAACTCTTCTCAGGCCTGCGATGCGCGCGCTGAAGTAGATGGACGCGTCAGAGGAGCGCGATGACGCGGACCTGCGGGCTCAGGTGAGTCGGTCACGTGACGTGTGCGCTGTGACGATTTCGGGTCCAGATAAGCCAGGCTTACTTCTTGTGAACCACACATTTCCCCTCAATTTGTGTTTATGAAGACATTTTCAGTGACGCATAACTCAAAAGGCTTATAATAAACATACTTAGTGGTGTTTTTTTGAAAATGTCGTTTCCTGTAAGGTGTAGGGTCAGTGTAGCACAATACCACATACAGTAACACCATTACACCTGTGCAGAGGCCCCATAAAACGTGTGTGTGTGTGTGTGTCACAGATGGAGGAGGTGGAGGCGCTGTCCTCCATCTACGCGGAGGAGTGGTGTGTGATCGACGAAGCGGCCAGGGTTTTCTGCATCAGAGTCTCGGATGACTCTCAGCGGCCCAGACTAACGCTCTGTTTACAGGTGAAGAGTCTCCAGGAGCTCCAGAGCTACCTATACACAACTATTAAAGCATACAGCACAGCAGCGCTCACAGGTGTGTTCACGAGTGCGTTTCTGTGTGTTTGCAGATCATCCTTCCTCCAGACTACCCGAGCTCTGCGCCTCCCATATATCAGATCAAGTAAGGTTACGTCTGCTCGCTCTCAGTGTTGTGTCGGGAGGGGAATCTGATGTTTGACTGGCGTGTGGTTTTGTCCTGACAGCGCCGGCTGGCTCCGAGGAGCGGAGCGAATCGCTCTGTCCAACAGTTTAGAGGAGCTGTACGTGTGAGTATGTGTGATACAGACAGGACACACGTCATGTGTTATGAAATAACATGTGTTATTCAGTGTAACATGGACCACAAATACATTCCATTCTGTTATCGATCATCTCCCGAAATCTTTCAAGCGTTGCTGACGAAAGAAGGTTTGGAGGAAGGGTGCCTCGGTAATTATCGAGCTGTTTCTAAGCGATCAAAACTTTTAGAAGAAGTGGTGCCCTCACAACTGATCCCCTTCTGAATGAGGCTAAGTCAAAGGAAGCTCTTTAATCTGGTTTCTCTGCTCATCGTAGCAGGGAGTCTGCTTCGCTCGAAGTTTTAATGATATTTTACTTTCAGTTGAGAGCGGGAAAAACGCAGTTCTGTTGCTGCTGGATCTTCTGGCTGCTTCTGACGCTGTTGACCACAACATTCAGCAAAAGATGTTTGGCATTGGGGCACTGCTTTACAGCGGTTAAACTTGTATCTTAGGGACAGGTCTTTTGCTGTTGGATTAGGTCTGTTCTCTTCATCCTGTGGAGTGCCACAAGGTTCAATATTAGGCCCGCTTCTGTTTAGTCTATACATGCATCCGTTAGGTGATCTTATTAGGAGCCATGATGTTTCGTTTCATTTGCATGCAGATGATCCTCAGTCCTCCTGTCTTGGGGACATTAAGAAATGGTTGTCTGATAGTTTTCTTCGACTCAGTAAAGGTTGCAGGTTGGTGTTATTCTGGGTCTCTAAGCACGTTAATACTGTGGTCTAGAGCCGTTTTTATCAGTTACGGCTCCAGATTGGAGAAGGTCATGCATGCCTTTATCACCGCTGATCTTGATTGTAGATATGGTTGTATCTGGATCTTCCTCAATAACACATCTGCAGATGGTTCAGAAAGCTGCTGCGAGGTTGTTGACCAGGGCAAAGATATCTGAAAACAGCTGCACTTGTATTTGTAAACATGGAGGGGTACATGCGGTCGTTTTTTTGTTTTGTTGATGGTTTGGCATCGAGTCGGGCCACGTCTTCACTAGGGTTGGGTCGATAGAAGATGCCATCATCCATCGCCGATAGACATCACGATGCTGAGCCGGCTTCGTGACCCTCCTTCCCGCCGCCGCAGCAGCAACCAGCTCGCGAAAAACACACTTAATCTATGGCGGCAAATCCATGGCATTAATAAGCGGGTGCACCACTGATGCTGGTGAGCGCGGTACATCATTTCTGCGAGAGGAAAACAGATGTACATGCGAAGAAACGGGGCCGCGAGCTCATTTCAAACACTCGCGCGTGCTTGATATGTCATCCGTGGGCAATTCAAGCCCTCGCATGCGATCATTCCTGAACTCGATCATTCCTCACCTGCTCGCACAAACACTGTTGTTTTTGTCAATCGTGGGGCGGGACTTGCTGTTTCAGTTACAACTAAACACCTCAACCATCCCTCCGACCGCTGCCTACGACGACGATGCCATCGTCCATCGCAATGTTTCACATTAGACACCGTACGATGCCAAATTGGTCGACATCGCCCCAACCCTAGTCTTCGCATTGTTTTCGATCATTGCTAGATGACTCGGACAGACGCCGAATTTGCGCCGCTGGTGTGCTCACGCTTGTAGAAAGTTACTGCATCACTAACAGCTCCTCTCAGGTGATGACAGGTGAGGAGAAAGGAAAAGGAAAAGAAGTGACAGGTATGGTTTTCCATACCAGTGCTCTGCATTTAATCCACGCAAGTGCACACACACAGCAGTGAGAAGTGATCAACCCACACACACACACCGTGAACACACACCCGGAGCAGCCATTGCGGCGGCGCCCGGGGAGCAGTTGGGGGAATGGTCAATCCGTCTTTATCGTCTTTATCGTGCCTTGCTCAAGGGTCTCACCTCAGTCATGGTATTGAAGGAGGAGAGAGTGCTGGATATTCAATAACCCCACCCACAATCCCTGCCGGACCTGGGACTCGAACCCATGACCTTTGGGTTACAGGTCCGACTCTCTATCCATTAGGCCACGACTGCCGCTTCCGAATGTTCTGATTGGCCTCTCAGAGTATATGTCGTATATCACCGTGTTCTGATGTCGTACGTGCCCATACCGGTAATGTTACAACTTCCTGGTAAATTGCCGGAGCGAATTTACCGGGATTTCTAAAAAGGGCCTGTTCACACATGATCTCTTTCCGGCAATTTACCGGTAGTTTACCGGAAAAGTCCATTTATTTTATAATATAAATCATTAAATACATAAATATCTTAATTATATATTTTGTTATATGATGTGTATGATCAAATATATAGAGATTTATTTAGAACACGTTAAAGCTATTATAGCAAAAAAAAAAAAAAAAAATGTATATTAATTTAATAATAAATAAAAATCTTGGTAATTGGATAACATAACAACTAATATCATATTTATTCAATAAGGTCTTTTTATTTTATATTTTATAATTAATAGTCAAATGTAGTGCAATGCAAATACGTTGTTAGTCTATAATACTAATAATCAGATATGTTCATTCTTTAAATCTTATTAACAATTAAAGATAGCAGCAAAGCAAGTATTTAAAATACTGGTTTAACATTAAATAAAACATTAATATTACTGAAATAATTTCTTGGTTGTTTTATTTTTGTCATGCAGGGAGAATACAGGGGAGAGTATTCTGTATCTATGGGTGGAGAAAATTAGAGAATTCCTCGTAGAAAGATCGCAAAGTTCAGGTAAGAGCTAATATCTCAATCTTTCTGTTATTAAATGACTACTTTTTTTGGTTCCAGGGTATCATAATGCGTCTGGACGGGTGGCTCTAGTCAACATGGATCAGTCCGGACTGAAAGGGTCTTTCGTGTTCATACAGCAGGGGGCAGCAGACGGTCACGCCGTGTGTCTTTCTGAAGCGCAAGCCGCTCAAAATCAGTCTTTATCATGCAAGACTGATGCATATCTAGGGAGTGTGTGAATACGCTCGCCACGGCTGAGAGATCAGATGATAAACACGTGAAGTCTTACCTGCTGCACGCACAGCTCACACGAACCGTAAACGAGCAGTTACTGGTTAATCTTCCCACAATCCCTCATTCAGTGTCACTGCATGTTTCATAAAGCACATGTTGATTTAGATGCATATTACGTTGCTCTGCAGAGTCACACAGGCTTCCAGAAAGTAAAAGCTGACAGGAAGAGGTCAGCTGAAGTTGTGTTCCTCCAGACAGTACAAGCGTCTTCTCATTACACACACAGACTGGGGAGAGTTTGGATTCGGTCTGGGCACCAGACGCTCCTTCTGTGATCTAATCACCCTCTGTTTTAAAGCCCCGCTAGGGTTTTGTTGTGTTGTTTTGAGCGCCGCGCTCGTTACTGTATAGACAGTGAACTCTGGGAAGCGTGAGAATGAGAGTCAGGAGGGGAATCGCGCTGTCATTTATTCCCTCCGGGTTATTTATTCCCTCCGGCGGATGGAAATTACACATGACCGTCTCCGCATCCAGATGCACAAGAAATAAATATAAAAATCATAGGTGCTCAACGTGGAGAAATCAAGCAAACGCTCGGGTCTGTGGTTTCATCAGCCCTTTGGAAAGAATAGGAGGCGTGCGGCATTCTCTGTGGAAATGTACAGGAAGGAGGCGCAATTAAAACAGGTGCACGGGGCCTGCCGGCAATCCGGTACACGGCCTGTCATTAACCTAGACGTAATAGACCCTTCAGCTCGCGGAAAGCAGCCTCTTTTGATTGCTGGAAACTGGTAGGTGGAGAACAGCATCTCAGTAACCAGGGAAGTTATAAAAACTTGGCATGATCGAGGCTGAATCAAGAGATGTAGTTAAATACGCTTGGATATGGCTTTCGGGAAGACGTTTATGCTTTCACCGAAGGGGATATCCCAAGCATCGTATCATATCTCACAAAAAAAAAGATATTTAGAGAGATGTATGCGGTGTAATCCATACAATGAAAGGCAATGGGGTTCAAAGTAATCACGTTTGCGCATTTGCGTCCAAATAGGAATATTAAGCCATTCATCGAGTAGCACGTTAAATAATTTAACCTTTTACACACAGCACAGCTCATCAATGACATTTCCAAAACAGTGGACCAATCAAAACACTCTGGAGGCGGGGCAAGCAAAACCAAAGCCCAAAAGTTGGTTGGGTCCCAGTGTTGGGTTCCCGAGTCTTTCAGGTCCCAATGGTCAATGAGGTTTTAAAGGTTAAACTGTGGTAAATACTCATGCCAACATCAGGCTACGTTTACATTCATGTATTTGGTAGATGCCTTTATAAACGCATTCAAGATCCACATGTGTTTTTCTTGGGAGCTGAACCCATGCCCTGGTATATTGTAAGCTTCATAGTCTGCTGGTTTGAGTTGCAGGAAGGTTCAGTTCATTGCTCTGAAGTCATGATAAAAATAACCCTGTAGAGACCGAGTGGGCGGCTGACAGGACCCCTGTACCTGACAGAATAATATCCCATGAGTCAGTGCCCACAAAGGTTTCCACGTTCACACGTTGTCCCTGCGTATTGAAATTCTTGATACAAAACGCTGGGATGCTTTTCAGGTGAGTTCCCATGTCATTTCTCCTCATTGTCCGCCTCAAATCTCTCCTGCCTTTGAACATAATGTTTGCCAAAATTATTGCACGCCGGATATTGGCTCCATGCCTTTGATCTAGCCATCACGATAAAGTCGAATTGTTCGGATAAAATGAACACAGCAGCCTGCCGCGGCCAAGGTAGTTTTTAAAGAGCGCCCCTCCCGTCACAGACCACGGCGTTGGGGAGATCTAATCGATGAAAGGACTTGACAGAACCTGTTAATCTTTCTCACCAGGGCTCTGAAAGTTCCCATGAGGTCGGTGACAAGTTGGAGAATTGACCCTGATGGGTTGTGACACCCGGCTCGTTTTCTCGGCTCATCCGGAAGGCGTTTTTTTGGAACCTTATTAGAGTCAATAACACTTTTTTCCCCCAAAGTGGAGCGCAGACGTGTTTATCTGTTGCATAAAGGCATTTTCCTGCCACGTAAAATGTCTCTTTTACTCGAAAAAGCTCACAAGGTGTCCTGAGAAATCACACTCCATTACAGCGCCTGGTTCCTCAAAGCGCAAAAAAAGGAGGGCTGGCTGTGCTTTTGAGTTTTGGCTCGCTAAAAAATGTGTAGGTAGTGCATGCCTGTCAGTCATTTTTGCATGTTCTGCATTGGCTGATTTGCTCGGGAGCCAAGTTTTTTTCTGAGCATTTTACAGTATATCTGTTACATCATTTCCTATTGTTTGCCAGTTTGACGATCTCCCATCATATAGGAGCTTCTCATTAGCTCGTAATTGCAACGTTCAAGTCTTTTGATTTGCCAGTAACGTGCTACAATAGAAAATAATTACCCATTGGGGGTGTGTAGATGCAAAGAAGCATTGCTACTGGTGATCAGTTTTAAGTGCTACTTGCGCCGTACTAGTATGAGTAGTATGCAATTTACTCTGGGCCTATCGCTGGTTAACGGTTGGATGATGCCAATGCCGTACGAATCCTTAAAAGCTATTGATTTTGAAGGACATCTCTCCCACGCCTTTCGCTGAGCGTGATCATTGTGACTGAAATTATGTATGTATGTCAATGGTTTTAATATGCAAATGAGTTTCCATGAATGGCGCGCTCAAGAGGGAAATGGAGCCCTGACTGAATGGAGGGGGAATGGAAATGGAAATGGGCGCGTGACTAGCCATCTCGTTCGTTAGCCAAGTCCCATGATTTCTTTGAAGTCTCGCCTTGCCACGAGGTCTTCGTAAGGTGCCACTATCCAAGTACAATCAGAGGGGAACTCATCAGATCTTGCTTCATTAGAACACTTCAATAGAAGTAAAATTGCATGTTTGTAGACGTAACAAAGTTATGTCTCGAGAAGAAAGTGCAGCTTTACCGTCAAGGTGACGAAACGAAACGGCGGTAATCAAGATGTAATCATGGCTCTAAACAGACCTTCTGATGTGACCTTCACCCATTAGTAAGCATTCTGCACATCCTATCTACGAGACACATCCCTGCTGACAAAATCAATCTGGAGGTGCGGTGCAAATGGTGATCCGCTGCATGAGCGCCTAGCAGAAGCCATCAGGGCAGAAGCCCGTGTGACCTCAGGCCGTTTAATCGCTGCATGAATGCAGGATATTGCTTGTCTAAAGCCATTTTTCTGTGCGCTCTCATTCTTGTTGCTGGTTAACGGATAAGCTTACCCATTTTCAGGCAGCTTTGTGTTGCAACAATGTCTGTAGCAGATGAAAAGGAACTGCGCGTCCTTGTCGTCTCTCTCCTGCACACAGATATCAGTGTTTACTTGTCAGCAGAAGTCTGTCGGATGCAAAAAACATAATTGGATCGATTTTTTTGAGGAGAGACGGGATATGATGTTGCCAAATAATGAGTTTTTACATCGATCTGTTTTGCCGCGTGTATCGTTATTATCTTCATTTAGGCATTGTCGGAGTCATTACACTGCAGGGCCGTGACACCATCAGTGATTTGCTGGAGGCCTGTGATTTCCAAACTCTCTCGGGGTGACATGGCTGTAATTGATAGTTTTCACGTGACAACACACCCATAAAGGAATGTCCCCCTGGTGGGTAAAACTAAGCTTTGCTCCACTGAGCGCCAGTCATTTTTATGCAGTTTAAGTAGTAATGTAGTAAAATGCAGACATTAAAAGGTGAAATCTAGTAAACACATTATTGATTATGTATATTTTGTACAGGCAAGCAGATGAAGCCAGAATATAGATTATACAGGTTTGGTCGCTACGCATTCGTCATTGGAATGAGCGGTCTGATTGGTTGTAGATTTGTCCAGTAGCATACAGCGGCATCTGATGGACGTAGAAGGCGGGTAGTAAGGTAGCTTGGCCAGACTAAAGCTCCTATGAGCTTTAAAGTCACGGAAGCCAGGCTAGATGCAGTGCGCAAAGTTTCGCTTTAGTGATTTCCCATAGAAAACCATTATAAGGAAACACTGAACCATCGCGTTCATATTCCGGCCTCATCTGCTTTCCTATGTAAACTACGCATCGTTAACAACAGATTACTGAATCTTATAATTAAATATTACAGCATTTTAAGTGTTTCAAATACGCTTTGTTGCGCTGTTTAATGACTAAAATATTGCAGCGGGAGCTTAAAGTAGATAGCAAACGGCCAAAACGTACATTTTATTCGCATACTTTCGTTTTATTGTTTTGAGAGGTGGTCTGAATATTTACGGCTTTGAAGCGAGATGGAAAATTGGCCGACTTTCTCTGCAGAGCTATGGAAGTTTTGCCCTCCAGGACTTCTGGACCGGTCACATGACTGAAAACTATGGATTGTAGTATCCACCAGGAATAGTTCACCCACAAATGAAAATTATGTCAACATGTACTCGCCCTAACCTGTATGAATTTCTTTGTTCTGCCGAACACAAAGGAAGAAGGTATTTGAAGAAAGTCTGTAACCAAGCTGTTTTGGTTCACCATTGACTTCCATAGATAGATAAAGATGTACAATGAAAGTCAATGGTGACCTTCAATATTCATAGAGGTTTGGAACTACTTGAGAGTAATTAAACAATTACAGAATAAACATTTTTGGGTAAACCATTGCTTTAAGTTAGGTTAGCTTGTTTTTTAAAGTAACCAGTGCCCAGAAAGCCCCTAAAAACAATAGATGACTAAGTAGAAACCAGCTAACCGCTGTAAAAAGTGTTTCTTTGGGGTCCCCCGAATTCAAGTTCTGATGTGACTAGCGCAAAGGACCTGCATTCAGCGTGTCAAGCAAATCGGAAGCAATTGACGACAGCGGCCTCGTGTTGTTTACTACACACCGTTCGTTTAACTCTCAATCTCTCGATCGCGACTTCGACAGGTTGCCCGCGTCCTACGGAGAGCCTGTCTTTTGAATGATTCATTAGTGTTTTGAAGAAACGAACGCCAAAGTTAAATCAAGCCCTTGATTACATGTTCTGAACATCTGTTTCGTTCCAACTTGATTTCCTTTGTTTTCAAATGAACGCTTCGCCCCTTGACGACTCGGCGTGCGATTCCGAAACCCCATTGTCTCGCCGTAATGTGCTCGGTGTGCGTGCAGTTGTTTCTTTTTTGTGGTGCGAATATTACATTAGCGATGCTAATTTGTTCCCCCCACACGTTTTGGTAAACAAACAGGACTAAATACACCCGGCTCCTGTGCTTGACGCTGACGTCACTTCGGAAGAAGTAACTTAATCTAATATCAAACTTCAGAGGGAAGGTAATTAGCGTCTTCCCTCATCAACTGAATGATTAGAGGCCTAATACTCGACGGTGTCATGAAAAGCGCCGCCTCCCTTCGCCCTCGGCAAACATCAGCTCTGTTTTTACAGTAATTATGCAGATGAGATGCTAGTTACAGCAGGTTGCGCGGTGAAGGCCCCTCAGAGAGATCAAAAGGTTGCGTGTGTTTTTTTTTTTATATTTCCGCGTGCCATGAATATTCACGTCTGACACTGAGAGGTGGGGGCGGCTGAGGAGAAATGGAAAGCAGTCAAAGGTCGTTAAAGCTTTGGAACCAGTTTAATTTTCTTGACGAGCTACAATTAAACTCCCAAATTGATCTAAAGCCAGGTATGTTCTGATGAGGTCCCTCGGGTGTTTGTTTAAAGGTGAGCTTGAGGTTAATTTTGTGGTCTGATGTGCTTAACAGTACCGACCAGGGTATGGAAAACCTGGAAGTGAAATGTCCCCATTGTGGGATTAATAAAGTCAATCAATCAATTAATGAAGTCAATCAATCAATCAAGTGTTAGAGAAGTCGCTGAAATTTCAAGAAACCCAACTCTCCCATTGAGATGTGTTGGGATCTCAGGATGTTTTTGACATTTGTACGTTGGCATTTAATCGCAACCACTTGAACTTTCAGAAACCGGTCTACTTCGCATATTTCGGTGCATAGCAAGACATTTTAAAGAGGTTTATTTGGCTTGATGCAGCACTGTGATCAAGCAGAAATCTCTGCCAACCGCCACATAATGCAATTAATATTCATTATCTGAGCCACATCTGGCACACCACATGTGTGCTGAACAAACTTCCCGAGGACGTGAGATGCTAGCAATGCACGAGAAGGAAATCGGCACTTTTTTTTGCAGAGTTTTATGTCTGATCATTGAACTCGGCGTTTAAGCTTTCAAATAGTGTCCCGCAAGAATGTCAACTAGGCATTTAAATCCACTTCGTGCTTCTGTAGAGAGGCTGATGAGATTCATAATGTCTTCCTCCCACTTTTCTCATTGTTCCGACACCCCTGATGCCGAGACCTGGTACCTGACAGGGCATACAAATGAAACGCATCTCCGAAAAGGGATTCTGAAGCGTTCTGAGCCTCTACGACCACCGAAATGAAGACGCCAAGGAGATTCCTTGGCATTACTGAATCTTAATGCCGTACTACAGAACAGCTGGAACGGCTGATTGCGACTTCATTTAGTTCTCATTTGGTTTCTCGTTCCCAGTGACACATGGAAGACGCCTTCCAGTGATTTGAGTCCGAATGTGTCGTCTTTAGCGTATACTCCATGCTAAAATTGGTATTTGCAGTGATGCCGTAGAAGAATCATTTTGAGTTTCCTCCTCCACTGAACCACAGATGCCAATAAAGAGTCTCTTTGTCTGATTGTAATACCTTGCATTCGGTTTATGTTCAACTGCTCTTGTTTAATGAATGAGGCTCTTTGGGATGTTTCTGTGAATTATTTATGCTAGTTGCTTTGAAATCCTGATTGAAGTGCGCTTTGACCCTTCCAAGTTATTTTATGGGGTGATACAGTGCAAATGAGACGGTAAGGACTATTTGCATTCAAGGATGTTTGATGATTAATTAAAGAAACTTGTGGCAGGTTTCACTGACCTTTCTTTATATACGTCTTGAGCACCTTTCATTCTGTTCATTACATATAATTTTCTTAGATTTAAATGCCTTGTTTACTGCGCTGTGCGTCCTTGGTGTCCTTTTGTAGACTGCTGCTGATTGACTGAAATGTGCAATGCTCTGTAAAATTATTAGTTTCCAGCACAGTTCATTGGACTGCGCATGCATCTGTGTTTTTAGATGGACCTGAAGTGGGTAAGACTGTGACAGAGGAAGAAGGTCATGACGATATTCCAGACTACAGCACGCTAAAACTCGCCAACCAATCAGCTCAGCTCTTCTCCAGCTCTTCTGATGGTACGTCTCAATATATTCCCATGCATTCCCATGCTCCACACGCTGGGGCTTAACTACTAATAACTGCAACTGATTTATTATCATTGAAAAAAACTCTGAAGAACATATTTTTGGGAAATATAGATCTTGTTTAGCAAGCAAAACGTGTAATTCACGCATGCATTTGTGTAGGTGCAGAAATGTATAGCCTAGGCATTTATTTTATTTCTTTTTGACATTTGAATCCCAATGATTGAGCGAGCAGCAGTGAAGATCACGCGACAGGTGTGTGCTACATGCCCAAGGTTTAAGAAAAGATCTAGATTTTAATGCCTCTCGTCAGTCTCAACCAACATATGTTACTCTCTAAAGATGAGTCTCTTGGCTTATTAAGGATTTCCTGGAACACCACCAGTGCTTTTACTTCAGTGAAGCATATGTGGAGTATCTGCTGGCTCTCAGTATGATTGCGTGTGTTTAAAGCGCTCAATAATGGCCTAATCATGGTAAAATCTGAAAAATAATACCCCCTATGTTTTAAGCATACATGCTTTTTCCAGTGTATATAAGATTACAGCAGTCTTTTGCTGTCAAAAACACTCCATCAGAACCAAACCGTGGTTAAAAAACAAAGAAACTATTGCACTGCGGGCTAATCCCTGGCGTACAGGCTTAGTAAATCAGATCCACTGTTCGTGACTGCTTTTGTTTTGTCAACACCAAATGGATTAGATCTCAAAGCGTCAAAAGTTCTGCAAGCACTCAAGCTTTGAGAGAAAGTAAACAGGGTCAGTTTTGACTTTTAAAGTGCCAATGACAGGCACGTCAAGCGATCCCAGCTAATTAGTCATTAGTGGTCCACCAATCATTCAAAGGACTGCTTTTATTTTCTTTTGTTGTTTGTTTTTTTGTTGTAGATGAAGAATTGCCACTGATTAAACACGGGGAGACAATCACGGACAGACGGAGCACGTTCCAGCCTCATTTAGCCGCGGTGGTGACTCCTAAACAGGTGTGAGTCATTACCCATGTTCCCTGTATCAGACTCTGCGTGCCAACTAAACCATTTCTCTTGCCAAAGATATCAGGCCCGTAGAATCTGTGTTGAATAACAGCTGTCATTGTTTCTCATATCAGCGCTTGACACTGTTTTTGAAACGCCAGTCTCTAGTGCCCTCGGCGCACACTCTCGTCTCTTTGTAACTTCTGGAGTTCACCGCCACGTGTTTTGGTGCAAACAGACACTTGACGTGTCCAGCTGGATGACTCACGCACACCTGCTCGTGACGCATTATTACCGGCTGCATCTGAACCTCTCTTCCCCAAAATTCATTGCCTTCCACGTCCACCCTCGCGCGAGACAGTCGCCGTCGTTTTTAACGCAAACGGACTGCACAGGTGTCGGCATTGTGCGTCAGTCATGGCACGCTCGGTGCAGCAGAAGAGCAGCCGTCTTGAGTGACACTCTGCCCTTAAGTAAGACGTTGACATTTCCGCCACTTGTTCATACATAAACCAATTTCCTTTGTGTGATTGACAGTTTGAAGCCGAACTCTGACTGAAGCACACAGTGAGTTTATGAACCCATACAGCTGCTTGGTTTATTGAACTGTAAAACAGAGGTAGATATGTGTTAACATCATATGACCCATTTAAAGGGGCTTTTTGCATTAAAAAGTGAATTTAAAAACTAGTGATGCTTAGCTGTGCAAGTATTTTTATTTTTTTTTACAAATATTCAAACTTTTAGATCACAAAACAATCGTATTTCGCACTTTGAGTGAATCAGACAGTGGATAACTTATTGTTCCCATTTAAAATGAGGATGAAACATGTACTTTAAGTTCTCTTTTTGCTGAATGGAGTGGCATGGGGCATAATTATGTCTCCGTATCGAGTTAATCTGTCACACTGTATTTCATTCACATTGGAAGTGTGGAATCTTGTTCTTTTCTTTAATGCCGCGTCTTCATGCGCAGGTGTGTTTAAAGCATTTGCAGTTACCGACCTGAGATGATTTTTAGTATAATACAGCTAATGCAAATGAGGAGCTTTATAAAAACCCGTTTGAAATCCCCCAGACAAGTGAGGAATTAAATTACAGTTCTCTGGTTAAATTAGATGGTAGATGATGTTTCAGACAGACCGAGTCCTTGATTAACGTCATCTGCTGTAGATGTTTACTTTTTATAATCCGTTCTGAGGGAAGTGCATTAATAGAATTTTTTTCTTTCTCTTTTTAATTTTTTTTTTTTATTTCCTTTGTCTTTTTCTGATTGGCTTTTTCCATTATCTCTGCCTCTCAGGGCTCCAAAATGGATGTTGTTATTCATGTGGCTAGCTTTAAAATGAGCTTCATCCGTGCCATAACTTCACTAAAGTCTGGAACTTTTGCACCAATTTACAGTCTGGACCAGTCAGTGCTAGCTGAAGAAAGCCTGTGGATTTGAGTTTAATGAGCAGAAACTTGTATTGTTAGCATCAGACTCTGATTCTGTCTAATCTGATTCATAAAACATGTTTTAGTTTGTCATGAGTTTGTTTTGTAATTCTGGTAGTGCGGATCTTCAGTCATTTTAGTGTATGATGCCCAGTTTTTCCTAAAACATACTGTAACAACATTTAAGGTTTTACAGTTTGAAATTACATTTACAGTTAAATACCGTAATCTCATTAACTGGTATAATGTTAATATACCAGCCTCTTAAAGCACTGAAATCTGTTTTGTATCTTTGAAATACACTGATAAGCACCACATACAGGTGATGATGAGAAAGTCACGTGATGAACCAAAGCCCACCACAAGCAGCTTTTAAATATGAACATATGTGTGCTCCGTGTCATTCACACAAACACTGAACCCCATCATGGTAAGACTCATTAAACATTCATTTAACAACATTACATGTAACATGCAACCCTAAAAAAAGGATGACGAAACATCAAATTCAAGCAAAGTTTGAAATGCAATGAAGGGAATTCTGGGAACATCAATTCATGTTTTTTCCCTGTAAATTAGGGTTGGGCGATGTCTACCGATTTGGCATCGTACGATGTCTAATGTGAAACATCGCGATAGATGATGACATTGTCGTCGCTGTAGCCGGTGGGGGGGATTGAGTTGTAACTAAAACACCAAGCCCCGCCCCTCAACTGACAAAAAAAACCAGTGTTCGCGCAAGCAGGTGAGAGAGGATTGAGCGCAGGAGTGATTGCGCGCAAGTGCTTGAGTTGAATCTATCCATCTAACGATGAGTTGAGTTAATTAACTACTCGTCAGTTATTTCACTGATAAATGAGTAGACTTCGATTATTTAGCCATTAGTTAAATATTCAGTTTAAATTCTCATCATTCAATTATCTATTTTAAAAAAGTAACTGAATCGTTCTGCATAACAGCTCCTTTTGTTAATCATATGACTAAGAAACAAACTAAAGATTATTTTGAATAAACTAGTTTGTCAACAACATAATCTCTCTCAAAATACCTTATTATGATTATCAAAATAGTTTTGAGCTGGATTTGATTATTTTTTCACCACTAATAAAAATATATTATTACGGTACGTTCACACGGGGCGTCAGTGTCAACGCTTCCCATTGACTTTGAATGGGTGACGTCAAGCGTTGCCGAAAA
>JAUMHQ010000087.1:1395713-1433853 GCA_032361165.1 Enteromius paludinosus
AATTCTGACTTCATATCTCGCAATTCTGACTTCATATCTCGCAATTCTGACTTCATAACTCGCAATTCTGACTTCATCATTCGCAATTCTGACTTCATCATTCGCAATTCTGACTTCATCATTCGCAATTCTGACTTCATATCTCGCAATTCTGACTTCATATCTCGCAATTCTGACTTCATAACTCGCAATTCTGACTTCATAACTCGCAATTCTGACTTCATAACTCGCAATTCTGACTTCAATTCTGACTTCATAACTCGCAATTCTGACTTCATATCTCGCAATTCTGACTTCATCATTCGCAATTATGATTTTATAATTCGCAATTCTGACGTTTACTTCATTGACTTGGCTTGGCCTGACACTAACTCTGTAACTTCCACTGTCAGTTTCTCTCTAAAGGTAAAAAACAAACAAAAAACTTGTGACTTTACTCTTGCCTACAAGGTGAAGACTTCTTGTCTTAACTGAGGACGAGGTCGGATTTACTGCGCAATGGAGCAGAACGTGGTTAAGTGCTGTGCCGGAGAACTCAAGGAAATATGAATCTAGGTTATGGGGATTCCTTTAAGAGTCCTCAGCACGGCAGCAAGTTCCAAGGACATGCATCCGCATAGCAGGTGAAAAGGGTTAGCATACTTTTGTGTTGCACGTCCACGGCGAACTTTCTCAACAGGAGAACTGTCCACAGTGACAATGGCACAATTCACCCCATGCTCTTGAGTCCCGTTATTTTTAGCACCGCGCTGCTGCAGTGAATTTTAAAACGGTTTTGGCAGGGTACTGTGCAAATGGTTGAATAACCAATGCATTTTTGATTCACAGTCCTAAATTAATTCCCAGTCCTCCTCTTTGAGATTATTGGATCCCAATTTTAAGTTCACATTTAGATTTAGGAGAAATTGGTCTTATTTTCTGATACCGAGCCTTTAAGAAATAGAGTGTCTGAAATTGCACCTTAGGGACCAAAATGCTATCTGCGAGAGGCATTTGGTAGCACAAAGCTCCTCTCGGGATCTTTGAAAGCCAATCGCATAAAAAAAAAAAAAAAGGCATGAATGTGTGAAAAATACCTATTAGATGACCTTTATTGAGGGAATACATAATTAACAGTGACTCGTCAATAGCACAGAAGGTTAGAGAGCACCGGATGAAATGGGAGAGGGTAGAATAATGAATGGGATTGTGAAGGGGTGTTTCGCTTTGTTGGTAAACAGCAGGTGAAAGACGCCCCATTCTCGCTCGCGGCAGGGGTGCTGTCAGTTGGTCGGTGGGCGTTCAAACTGGACATTTGTGGGAATGTGGCAAACACACAACACAATAGCATTCAGCTGGACTTTCCATGCAATTTGCAGCAAGAAAAAAGGCAAAAAAGGCTGAGATGTTCTTTCGCTTCAGCTGGCATTCACAAGTAATTGGACGTTGGACGTGCACTCACCACTAAAACAAGCTCGGTGCCACTATGGATTAACCCTTGCAACGCCACAGTGCTAAGCATGACTTGCACTCTAAAAGGGGACACAGTTTTTGCCAAGCTCATGCTAATCAGTATTAGTAATTAATATGTGTACTTCTTATCTCCTAGGAGAGTTTCGTTTTATTACATTAAACAGTTAAGTTCATGGAGGCGTGCTGTGGGCAGAGCATGAAGCATGTGGATGCTTGATGTGTCCACGCGCTCTTATGGGTGAAAATATATCCCGCCCTATATGAAGTCACACAGCGCCACAATCCAAAAAAAATAAAAATAAAAAATCTTTCCGAAACTTTTATGAACGCCGAAGGAGTATTTCTGGCACAGAAACACTTTCATACCTCCAACTGTTCTGTGCAGTGAAAAAAGTTTCTTGAGATTTTTAAAATGGCCTTTTAAGGACTGTTCACTGAAATGTTCTTTAGGGTACCAAAAGGGTTCTTTTATGGAATCGCTGTGAAAACATCCTTTTGAAACCTCTATTTTTTGTAAAAGGTACTACTATGCCCTTTGGACATGGCAGTCCAATATTGTTCCTGGAGGGCGATTGTCCTGCACATGATTACTCCAACTCTAAGGACTTACTGGGCATACCATAAACTTAAGGCAAATTGGAGCCAAACTCTGCAGGACAGTGGCCCTCAAGGACCAAGTTTGCACACAAAGGGTTCTTTAGATCGGTGGTTCCCACACACATTCCTGGGACCCCACAAACATTGCATGTTTCTTCCTGCTTGACTCACCCATATCGTGCCAGCTAATGAACGGATGACCTGAATCAGGTGTTTGATTTAAAGAGACATGTTGGGGCGGGGGATTGGGAACCTCCACTTAAATAAAGGCTGTCTAATCCTGTACTGGAGATCTACCTTGGTGAATAGACAAATTCACCAAGACTTCCAGGAGCACTTAATGATTGCAGTGTATTGGCGCAGGAATGTTCTTCACGCCAAGAAAGAAAAAAGGTAACACTGCACCTATGACATTGAAATTAAAGTTTTTTGGTTAACCTAAAACGGTTCTTTAAATGGCAGGGGTCCCCAACACTTCTGCTGAAGAGCTAGGTCAAGGTCTTCAAGGTTAATTGAGGTCTGCAGGAAGGTGGCTCTCCAAAAGACAGCATCACTTCGAAAATCCGGTTTAGAAAATTTTTTTTAGTGCATGGTAAATTTGAAGCATCTAACAAGCAATGGTACGTACTTCCCCATTGATTTGTTTACTGATAGGAGCCAGAGTCGCCTGGTACATGTCCAACGCAGAGTACTTAACACGCTCTGGCTATTAGAGCGCAGTGTGGGTGTTGAAACAGTGGGTGTGTGGGAGCCACGGCCAGGGTTTGTTTGATTGGGGGTGGGTAGGAGTTAGAAAGAGAGCGAAAGACCCTTCCTCGCTGCAGGCACAACAAAAAGGGCTAGACGGCCGGTTCCTGCTGCAGGCAGTGGCACGGCACGCTAATGACTGATAGACAGCGGCAAGAGCAGAAATTGAGGTGAGCGTGGGCGGTCTGGTACAAACACACCACGCACGGCTCTGAAAGCCCTTTTCTTCTGCAACACTGAAGACGAGCTGTTCTCTTTTCTAGCGCTGAGCGAAGAACGTAATATTACAGCTTTCAGAGGCGCTGCTGAAAACATCCCCCAACATACAGAGGTCACCGAGTGAAAACGCTAAGAAAAACAGCCAGAGATATCACATCACTCATCAAACGGGTGATCAAAGGCTGGAAAGCGTGTACTTTTGGAGTGTGGCGCGCTCTAGTGGTGAAACGGCTTGTGGGTAGAGAGCAACCAGATTGAACAGTAATGCAAAACAACTGAGATTTGATTGATACTCTGCCGTTTGATATACTGCTGTAATAAAGTATACGGTAACACTTTATTTTAAGGTGAATTAATGCAGAGTCATTACCTCATTAATAACGTTACAAACGACACTGATACTTACTGAAGTACAACCTTGATACACTTTATTTTAAGTAGCTTTTGTCCGTTAACTTGAATGTATAATTACGTTGTTTAAAGTCTGCACAAGACAATCTTTTGGTTACATATGTAGCTGTGTAACAGTAACTGTGTTACATCTACATAAATACAGGCTGTTTCATAACTTGGTAAGTACAGTGTGTTTTATGTAAGTGCAACGACTACTACCAAGTACTGTATTATGCACACCTTATGTAATGAAACAGCCTGTAATTACAGTTTATAATTGTAGATGTAACACAGCTACTGTTACACATGTTACAAACCAAGTCTGTTACACCGATACTTACACTGAAGTACAATCTTGATGCACTTTAAGTAGCTAATGTATGTTTACTTGAATGTATAACTACATTGTTTAAAGTCTGCAACACATGACAATCTTTTGGTTACATAAGTAGCTGTGTAACACTCAGTCTGTAACAAATGTGTAACAGTAACTGTGTTACATCTGCATAAATACAGGCTGTTTCATAACTTTGTAAGGACAGTGTGTTTTATGTAAGTGCAACGACTACTACCAAGTACTGTATTATGCACACCTTATGTAATGAAACAGCCTGTAATTACAGTTTATAATTGTAGATGTAACACAGCTACTGTTACACATGTTACAAACCAAGTCTGTTACACCGATACTTACACTGAAGTACAATCTTGATGCACTTTAAGTAGCTAATGTATGTTTACTTGAATGTATAACTACATTGTTTAAAGTCTGCAACACATGACAATCTTTTGGTTACATATGTAGCTGTGTAACACTCACTGTTACACATATTACACAGTGTAACTGTGTTACATCTACATAAATACAGGCCGTTTCATAACTTAGTTGTACAACATACAAGTACAACGACTACTACAAAGTACTGTATTATGCACACCTTATGTAATGAAACAGTCTGTAATTAGTTTATAATTATAGATGTAACACAGCTACTGTTACACATATTACGAACCAAGTCTGTTACACCGATACTTACACTGAAGTACAACCTTGATGCACTTTAAGTAGCTTTTGCCTGTGTACTTGAATTTATAATTACTTTGTGAAGTCTGCAACACATGACAATCTTTTGGTTACATAAGTAGCCTTGTAACACTCAGTCTGTAACAAATGTGTAACAGTAACTGTGTTACATCTGCATAAATACAGGCTGTTTCTTAACTTAGTTGCAGGTACAGTGTGCTTTATGTAAGTGCAACGACTACTACCAAGTACTTCCTGGGTAATTACTGTATTAAGGACGTCTTAAAATAAAGTGTTACAGAGTATCGTAACGCCTTAATTTAACTACAGCAGTGGGTTTGGTGTATCCGTGCATTTCAAATAAACAAGTCACACTCTTGAATTATTCATAACTGCAACATATAGATTCTTGCATGTCTATACACACATGAATAATTCATGAAGCAGGCTCAAGTTGAATGTCACAGGAACTATGCGCAACATATGAGCTGTTGCTTCCATATTATAAAAACAGGCAAAATAAACCACGTCTGAACATGGATTTGAAAACTTGCCACTTTATAAAAAACCCACACAAGCCACCCGAGGCTGCTCATTTTTAACCGTTTTTTTAATTTTGGCACATTAAGCAAAGTGCTTCGAAGCCTTTAACCATGTTAAAATCACGGCCAAGTGTTTCATAGCACAAATCAATGTCAATAAACTTGTTTAACAAGTGCAAACAGTGTTGGCCAGAGTCAATCAGAGTTCGACAACAGCACGCTTAATATGTAAAACATTTATTGGATATTGCATACAAAAAAGACAAAATCAAAAGTAAAATAGTAGACAATTAATGAGACACTTTTGGCATGCGCCCTCCTCTTGTAGGCCTTCAAAAGTCTTCGTACAATTACCCCCCCGCCCCTAACAAATCGGATTCACGATTTATGGCTCAAATTTACAGCCTTAATCTCACATTTGTATGCTTTTTATAGCAACGGCAATTTTTACTTTACAGTAGATTATTACCATAGATTGACAAATTCGTAGCCTATTAAATACACCAAAGCGCATTGTATCCGTTACACAAGTCACAGCCCCGACTAATAAAACCTGAACGAACAAGGAAATGACTTTCCTCCTGAAAACAGTGTACATAACTAAAAGAGGCTAAATGTTTTTTTTTTTTTAATTCACAGATGTGGAGTGTTCGGCAAGAGAAAACGGTCTCCGTTCACGTCACATGGTGTTAAAAACTAAACGAGAAGGTAGATTTTATTAGCTTAGAGGCCGAGTAACAAATGCACACACATACAACTTCACTTTATTAAGCTTACGCAATCCTGCGCGCCCCAATTGATACACCAACGATTTGTTCTGGCAGAACCTTCAAGAGAACCCCAAGAAGTAAACACGTAGATAATGATAACCCCAATAGTTCCGCACTGCATTGCCTTACAAAAGAAAGAAATGATAAAACATGTTTCCCAGGTCAATTCGTGTTTTTTGTACACACTGCACTGAATATATTCACAAATTTGAATATCTAAATTTTAAACGCATTTAAAGACTCTTGTGCACTAGGGTTTTAAAAATCCTGAGGGAAAAAAAACAACATACTAAAAGTCTATCAAAAATATACGCTTGTAGTTAAAATCAAACTGCCGGTACGGAGCAGCTTGTCTGAAAGAAATCAAAGCGTTCACCCGAGAGCACTCGGGTCGCTTTCTTATAAAAATACCTGCTGCATGCATAATTGTCTGAGAAACACTCGAAACCAAAAAAATAAAGGAAGTTTTACTTAAACGCAACAGAATGGACAGGGTGGATGGACGCTGATTACTCGACGAATACTAGGGTCTCGGGTTTGCAAATTGAGCAAAGCGAGTCTGGTTTCTTTGGTTCTTCTGCTCGAGTCCAATTTCAATGCAGAAATCCAACAAGCACTTTTCATGCTACGTCCCTTCAAATTTAACCTTTGAACTCGATCTCTGTATAAACGTTTTGAATCGGGCCACTCCTCACTGAACTCTCTAGAAAGCACTATACTGGTTATTTTGTGTACATGCTGACTCATCATACATACAGCACTATGTAAGGCATGAATCAAAGCACATGGCGTTCGGGATAATCTAGATTCGTTTCCACCCTGTTCGTCTGGTCGGCGAAGCACAAGAACATAAGGTACGCTAAGCGACAGCTGTCAGTTACGGGCTATAGTGCACTACAGAACAATAATGATCCCCCGTTCATAACCCCGCGGTGGCGGCGATGATTCACCGACATGAATATGCAGATTCGTTAGTCACCGGAGCGCACAAAAATACTCTCTAATTTCAGGTCGTCTGACTCATGGCGTTCGTCAACGGTGCGTAACGGGAAGTCGCTGTGGTTGAGCATCACCGCTGGAGATTAACTGGCTTTACAAATGAGGTCCGTACAAATAAAGGGGCGTTATGAACTCATGATTCGAAGAATACAAAAGTAGTGGCTCTACAAAAAAAAGACTGAATTGTGGGAAGGAAGATACTAAAGGTGCGCGCTTCCATCACATGACGGCACATTCTCTGTGTGCGGTCTTTGGATCGGGCTGGAAGAGAAAACAAGAGGGAAATTTTGGTTAATCTTAACGATTGCTGTTTTAATTTAAAGGAGTAGCTCCAAGCCTGTGCCAAAAGAAATTCACACAGGTTGGGAGCTGCTTGAAGGTCATTTTTGGGTGTACTGTTCCTTTAAGAGGATCTTTAACAAACCTGCTGATGGAAGAGATCTTCCTCTCCTAAGTCTCCCTCCTCATCGTCACCGTTCTCCAACTCGATCACGGTTTTCACGACGGTTCTCTTTGCCACTTCCTGGAAACCAAAGTTCACATTTCAAAATCTGATTCGAAAACAAGACACACGTGACCCTGGGGCACAAAACCAGTCAGCCATCAACTAAACTAACGCCAAGAATCATTAGGATGTGAAGTGAAGGTAATGCTAGTGCACCAAGTTTAAGATTGTAACTAGGGCCACCTGATCTAAAACGTGACCCGTGCTGACTGGTTTAGTGGTGCTCTTCGTACCTCTCCGCTGGAGTTGACCAGTAAGGTGAGGATCTTCTCTCCGGTTCCCCAGGAGCTCTGGCTCTTCCACAGCAGGTCTGAAGGAGGACTGTGGGACACGCCGGCGTCGGCGCTCCACACCTGTCACACAAACAACAATTTAACATCTCCTCAACGTCCTGAGACAGACGTCAACGAAACACGGCCGTGTTCGCTCACCGTCACCGTCTGGCCGGCCTTCAGGGAAAACTTGGGACTGAATTTATAGGCGATTTCCTCTTCATCGGCAATTTGTCTCTTTAGTCGCCAGCTGCCCAGAGACTGATCCTAAATTTGGAATAAAACATATTTATGCATGAGGCGATACAAAGCACCACAATATCAGCTACTAACAGAAGCCCGTCTCAGTACCTTGTCCGAGTTGTTCCTGAGGGTCACGGACTTGCCCTCCAGGTCGATCTCCTCGATGCTGACGCTGCCCGTGGCTTCGGCCTCCTGACTGATCTGGACTTTAGGAGCGGCGGTGGACGCCTCCTCCAGCTCCACACGCTTTCTCTTAGCGCGGGTGCTGCGTGAAGACGCAGAAGTGCTGCTCGCCATGCTGCGGGACACCGTGACCCGAGAGGGCGGGCTGGGGGACAGCTTCAGCCTGCAGGAAACGGGACGCACTCATCATTAAATGGGTCAGGCACCGTTTCTGCCGCTACGCTGTCGTCTTACCGTTCCTTCCTAACACCTGCGCTCTGAATCTCTCGACTGCAGACTATCTTTAACTCATCTCTATCTCGCTGCCGCTCTTTGAGTCTTCCTGTTAAACTGGCGCACGAGTTATCGCTCCGGCGTGACATTGCACAAGCTGCTTTCCCTCCTCAGGCACGTCGAGAATGTCAGGTATGGAGCGCAAGAATGTGAAGCGTGTTTGACGAGCGCTTCTGAACACGTTCCGGGCCGCGGCGATAATAACCGGCTGCCAGAACTCGCGCGTGAGCTTCCTCCTACCTTGATGGAGTTTTCTGCCCCAGGCTTGCCTACACCTAGTAATCAGTGTTCAGACGCTGTAGAGAAGCCACAGCACTCAGAAGTCTGTTTCGAAGCACTTTGGACATCAGAAACTCATTCTGATGATGTGTTTGATACCCATGATGCTTTCTCAACTGTTTGAATGTGTTTTAAAGACCCAAAAATGCTGTCTATGTTGGCCTGCATTCCTGTCATGCCTTAGCGACGCTCACCTGTCCTCCTCGCCCTCCAGCAGCTTCCTGTAGGCGTTGATCTCCATGTCCAGGGCCAGCTTGACGTCCAGCAGCTCCTGGTACTCGTTGAGCTGCTGCTGCATGCACTCCCTGAGCTCGGCCATCTCGCGCTCCTTGGCGTCCAGCTGTCGCCGGTACTTGTCCCGGTCGCTGGACAGCATATCCTCCAGCTCGCGGATGCGTTCCTCGGCGGCAGACGCCTGCGGGGGGGCAAAGACAGGGCACCAGATCACTACCTAGACTCAAAGACTTTTAGACATCAGCTTTGGAGGACGGGGCGGGCCATGCGTACCTGTTTCTGCAGAGCGCTGAGCTGGTAGCTCAGGCCCTCGATCCTCAGGTGGGCTTCCTGCAGCTCCTCGCGGGCCGTGAGCACTGCCTTATCATTCATGTCAGACGACACCTTGGCGTTATCCAGCTGCAAAGGGAAGACTTCCGTTAGCAAACGAACCGCGTTACTGAAAGAGACTCCAGGTGCGACTCTGACCTTGGCTTTGAAGGTCTGCTGCAGCTCCGTCTTGTAGATCTGCACCTGCTCCTCGTGCTGCCTGCGCAGATCCTGCAGCGCCTGCGCCAGCTTGAACTCGTAGTCCTGCTGCATGCCCGAGTCCACCTCCACCATACGCTTCTGCTGACGCTGACGCGTCTCGCGCACCTCCTGCCAGACACGGTCACGAGTTAGAGCCCGAGAGGTGCTCAACCGATATCCGATTCATTATTTTGACAAAATGCAGACAACCTAGCTCCACTGACCTCCTCAAACATGCTCTTCCTGAACTCCAGCTCCTCGGACAGGCTCTGGCAGCGGTTTTCTAGATCCACCCTCATCAGCGTCTCTGCCTCCAGCTGCTTCTTGGCCACGCCGTGGGAGTCTTCAGCCTGAAACAGAGACGGAGCCCCGGTCAGACGTTACTCTGAAGCCGAGGAGGCTGCAGCGGAGGAGGTCGAGGGACTTACTTTGGCCAGCTGAGCCTTCAGGTCAGCCAGCTCCGCGGATAAAGCCTTGTTCTCGCCGAGCGCCGTGTTGAGAGCCGCCTCGTTCTTGTTGTACTTCGCTTCCAGCTCCTTGATCCGAGCCTGAGCCAGAGCCAAGTCTCCATCCTTCTTCTTATAGCTGGAAAACAAATTCATCCTCGGTCAAAAACAAACTTTAGGGCGTCAAAAAAACATTATGATTTATAGATCACACTTCAATGAGCTCCTTAATGTGTTTTCATATCAAAAAGTGTCGTGTTCAGTCTTGATGCATTGCTTTTTTACAGTTTTAATTCATTTTAATTTCACAGTTCAGTATCATTTTAAGTATTTTATACATTTGCTTTATTAAATATAAAATTAAATATAGATGATATAATTAATTTAAAAACCAAAAACACATAAATAAAATTAATTGTTATTAATACTACAGTATAATAAATATTTGCAATAAAATGCATGAATTACATTAAAATAAATGCATTTTTTAAATGAATTAAACCTCTTTTTTTATTAAAATATGCACCAGAAATATTATTTAAAAAATGTATAAGTTTTAATAATAATAATAATTAAATAAACAATGCAAACCACATGAAGGATAATAAAAAAAAATAAAAATAAAAAAAAAACTTTTTTTATTCAAGAAATAACGTGGGCTGGGCTTCACGTGTTCCTACAAGCCCATCGCTGAATAAAACATTTAATCCCTCTACAAATAATTTCCTGTATTTTTTCCAGTTGCTACAACACTTCATGTGACGTAATCCAGTCTCGATGCTGCAATAATAAAATAAAAACCCCCGAGCGCAGAGATCTGCGTGACAAATGCAGGCTGGTGGCATGAAGTGACACACTCCTGTGGTTGAAACCGTCGCCCGCACACAGGCACGTAGCAACAGACTTCCTGTTTATAAGCGCTCATTAGCAACGAGATCAAGCAAACACGAGAGGATATCTTCTGCTGGAGATCTTCAGAGCGCCAGATGGCAGCGGATTGGAGTCAGGTTAGTTAAGACCATCTTGAGTTTTAAGACCACCACTGACTTAAAGCCTTATGGGTAATTAAAAGCGGATCAGCCGCTCTTTTGCCATCACGAGTGTGTTTCTGAGCAGTACTCACTTGCGGGTGACCTCCTCGAGCTCGGAGTTGGCTTTTCCCAGATCGATCTGAAGTCTGGCTCTCTCTCGGGCCGTTTCGTCCAGAACCCGCCGGGCGTCCGCGAGCTCGGCCTCGTACAGAGACTTGATCCCAGACACCTGAACCACACAAAACACACCATCGGTCAGAGATCCACACGACAGCAACCCTCAAAACAGCATCACAACGTTACATACAAGCACTCACGAAACAAAAACACAACTTCTTGATGAAAACATAAATATATTTTATGTTTCCACCACACACACACACACACACACACACACACACACACACACACACACACAAATAGGTCAAAGTCAAAAGTTTGGTTTGGTTTAACCAAAAAAGCAATAAGTTGCAGCTTTAAATTGTTGAAACATTATAAGATTAATTACTTTAACCCCAAATACTAATTATTATTATTTAATAAAGATTTTTACTTTGTCACTATTCAAGGTTTTACCCATTTGTCAGTAAGATTTTACTCATTCAAAATGCTACCTTATTCTTTGTCATATGTACAAGTGAGAATAAGCATGTTTGAATTTTTGTTACACAATGTAACTTTATTTCAACCAAATTTAGACATTTTATTCTTCAAAACCTTATTTGAAACCTTAAAAGTAGACACTTTACTTGCATTTAATGTGCTTTATATGAAACCAAAAAAAAAAACCAAAAAAAAAAAAACCACTTTTGGGAATTTCTTTTGATGCAAATATCTTAAAAGTCTTTGACCCATATATAATATATACATAAACATTAATTTAAACAATATAAACATCAAAACTAGCAAAAAAAGTCACAATTGCTGAAACTTTAAATGAAAAGTGAAAAACACAAGAGAGGACGGATGTAATTTGTAAAATATAATTATTTAATAAAAACAATTATTATAATTTATTATTATAATAATTAAAAAATACATTTAAATTGCAAGAAACATAACTATATTCACAACTTATATTCCCTAAATTAAAAAAAAAAATGTAATCCAAATTTAAATGGTGTATTTTGTAACATTTTCTCTTGCAATTTTGACTTTATTTGTACAATTCTGAGTTACGAATGATTTTTATTATTATTATCATACTTTTTTCCCCCTCTTTTGTGGCAGAAACTTGTTTTATTAGAAATTAAATTTGGTAAAATAAAAGACAATAATACATCAATGATATATAATGCATCAATGACGCTAAAAACACTGATTCAAACATACTGTAAACTAGTATCCTTTCCATTAAGAGCGTCTTTTCTAAAGTTAGTACTATATATTTTATAAACGATAAACAGAATGAATAAAGTTACTTCAGATGTTTGACTTATGTTACAACGTGAATCTGGAGTAAAAATACATCAGTATACTTTTTTTGTTTTCCTTGTGTTTTTATGGTTAACAATTATCAAGACGAGCTAACATATAAGCCGGTTAGCCCCGTTTAGTCGGCTCTGATTGGACGGTTGAGAGGTGCTACTGTTTATGTGACGATCTGTTTGAATTAAGATTTCTCCAAACGTCATCAACATTTTAAAAACAGCGGATTGAGATTCACCAACGGCCATCCCTACCTAGTGCTTAATGGAAAAGATTCTAGTATCTAAAAAAGTATAAATATATAGTAATATGGAATGTTTATGTGACGAACTGTTTGAATTAAGATATCTCCAAACGTCATCAACATTTTAAAAACAGCCAACGGCTTTTCTGATGAAAATATGAGCCATCCCTACCTAGTGCTTAATGGAAAAGATTCTAGTATCTAAAAAAGTATATATAGTAATGTGTAAACAGATACTAGTGCGGTTTGTGGATTAAAATGTTATAACGGCTTGCCACACTCCCGCCAGACATCACTCGCAAATAAAGTCAGTAACACAGAGCTCGTGCAGGTCCAAGTGCTTTCACGAGACCTCGCGAGACCGCATTCAAACGACTTCTTTCGGCCTTGCTGATGAACGATGTGGACTCCAACCACTCAAAACAAAGGCAGCAGATGGTCCCGATCAGATTCAAATGTAAAGAGAGCATTTGGCCACTCCCAAACTTTGAGGGAAAACGCCCAAACTCAGCAGGACCACGGTCCTCAAGTCCGGGAATCAGGCTGAGCACTCTCTAAACGCGTGCTTTGTGCCGCTTTAACGCGCTTTTACCTGCACTTTAACACTTTTGAGCGCGTGACTGAGCGATCAGCTCGCGCACACATAAAAATAAAACTCAAATTTGAAGCATATGAACACAATTCACCGGCCACTCCCTGCGCGTGCATTCTATAGATCCCCCATACATTGGTTTTTCCGTGCACTGTGTTAGTGTACATGTTTGTGCGCGGATTTGCATACGCAAAGCACGTTTTTCAGTGCACAGGGCTCGATAGTGTCAAAATGCATGACTTCCTCGCGCGATTTTTCAAATGTCGCGCATCACACTTTGAAAGTTTTAAGGATATTAAACGCACAGTAAAAGCCCGAAACGAACGCTTAACGCGAGAGGCGCGTGATATAAGTATGTTTTAACAGAAAAACGCGACCCTGCGCGAGCCTGGTGGTGAAAACGGCGCGCACCGAAAGATTTATTGATCGTAAAAGCAGCACAAAGGAACGGCTCCGTCACGCTGTTACCTCTCTGGTCGTGACTTCCTCCTTCTCGGACACCTTGAACAGCAGCCGGTCGTTCTCGAGCTCGAGGGAGCGCACGCGGTCGATGTAGACGGCCAGGCGGTCGTTGAGCGCGCGCAGGTCCTCTTTCTCCTGCAGGCGCGTGATGCGCGCGGGGCTCAGCGGCGTCTGCGCGGCCGACGCGCGGCTCGACTCGCGGCTCGGGGTTGCGGTCGCCATATCGCTTCACGCTCCAGACACCCACTTCAGCTCAAATGAACAGTCCTCCGAGTTCCACTTCGGCCCGGTGTACGCTGCGGCCTCCGAGTCGCGCTTGGAACGGCTCTCCGGTGGCGTTTGGAAGTTTTTGTTTGCGGAGTTTTTTGAATGAAACCGTGTTTTGTAGTCCGGGAGCTGGTTGGCTGTCTTTGAAACGGAGGTGTGAAAAGAAAATGGCCGCCGCTAACGTAAAACCGCGCCAAAATTCAGCCCAAGTGCTCATGGGAGATGTAGTCCGAAACTTAAAAAGCCCCCAACAGCCATGTGGAAAACATTTCATTGTCCTCATTTTTAAAGTGTTATTATTATTAACTTTCCGAAGAGTGTTAGCCAATTTCTTTTTTTTCCGTTGTGTATTTTCATATTTCGTTTTGTTCATATTTTTACGTTTGTGTGTAGTTCAAGTTATAAACAACAAGGTGGATTTTTTTTTTTATTTTGTTGTATTATTATGTTTTTATTTCCTTTTCTTATGTTTACGTTTTGAAGTTTTCCCTTTTTCATTAAATATTTTGTTTGTGGCTCATAATTTATGCACTAATATTATTATAATTTATTATTATTACTACTACAACAACAACTAATACTATTATTATTAACTTAAGTGCATTTTCGAAAACAGAACAAAAACAGTAAATAGAATTAGACTTGGTAAGGCACTGAAAGACATTAATATAAATCTAATAAAAGCTCTTTTATAATTATATTAAGAATTATATTGCCAGTGTACAACTAAATACTATAAAAATAAAGTAAAACTTCCAAACGTTTTTTTTTATTATTATTAATATTTCGATTAAAAAATATTTAATTTAAAATAATAATTTTAAAGTAATCTCTTACACACCGGTCTAGATGTTATTTTTATGAGATCTTTTCCTCTCGTCTAGGCGGCGCCACTTTTTTTCCCCCGCGAACTTCTTTCTAGCCGTCGCGTGTGAAAGTTCAGCTTCCGCCTGGCAGCGGTCCTTCCGGTTTGGACGCCATTAGCAAAGCGCAGGTATGAATCTCCGGAGAACCTCAAGCGATAAAATCGTATTAATATCTAATCCATCGCTTCTCAAATCAACACAGAAGCGTTTGTTTTTACAAATATACACTTTATAAAGCCGTTTCCAGCAGCTATTGTGAACCTTAACCCTGATATTTGTCTGTTTGTGAGGCTTTAACTCCGAGCGGATGCCGTGGAGTGCTCAGACTTGATTCTCAAACGCTTTTATTATAATAAAGCAGACTAATATCTCAATCTCCAAACCCGAAACGTGTAGAAAATGAGTATATTTATTCGCTCGAAGCATGAAAGATGATATATATTGGCTGTGAGCTGTCACACAGCCCGCTGATGAAACACATGAGCGTGCTTCATATTCGAGCCGGTTATGAATGCATATTAATATTTGACACTCTCTCTCCTCAGACATGCCCGTCAGGTATCCTATGGTGGTTGGTCTCAACAAAGGCCATCCAGTGACCAAAAATGTTGCCAAGCCCAAGCACAGCCGCAGGCGAGGAGTAAGTGTTTAACACCGCCGTGCAGAGTTATTATAGAGTTATTATAGAGTTATATGAATGATGCATGCACTTCCTCAGTATTACTGTCTCGCTTTCCAATACAAATATCTGAACGTCCTCAAATCAAGAAACTTAAGATGCAAATGAAGTGCCTTCATGCAGTTTGGCGTTGGGGTGTGAAAACTTTTGAAACTTTAGCTCGTTTGGTATTTCGTTGGTCCAGACTTATATTGAGGAAGGTCAATTTACAAAAATAATAAAAATACAGATTTTACAGTCTTATCAGAAGGTGAAGCATTTTTTTGTGTGTGTTAAATTAATTTGATATCTATTGGAAGTTGTATTGTTGAACATGCACTACAGACATAGCCATATTTGTAATGTAAATACCTCCAAGCCTGCATTATTTAATCCACAGTACAGCACTAACTGTCAAACTTACACAATAGTAGTTTATTTCAGATAGACTCTGATCTCTCTAGTCCCCAAAAGTACTGTTATAAATATTGCCGGTGTTCAGAAATGGTTTGTTATAATGGTGTTCCTGTGTTTCAGCGTCTGACCAAACACGCCAAGTTTGTGCGCGACATGATTCGCGAGGTGTGTGGCTTCGCGCCGTACGAGAGGCGTGCCATGGAGCTGCTCAAGGTGTCCAAGGACAAGCGCGCCCTCAAGTTCATCAAGAAGAGGGTACGTCAACGGTTCACCCGCTCAGAAACACCAAACCTCTCGTAGAGCTGTGTTATTATTCAGTCTCGACACACGCATGCTATATTAGCAGCTTCTTGCAGACTCTGTTTACCTCCAGTGTGACATCACAGAATGTGTCATTTAGCTAATTTACACTCGTGTATGTTAATATAATGTGCTTGGCTTTGGAAGACAGCAGCTTTAAAATGTTATTTTTCTGTCTAAGTTTAGTTTTGACACCAGACCGTTCTCTGACTAGAACCAAGTGCTGTTTGATTGAACCTCACACTACCCTGATGATCTGACCGTGGTGTGTTCTCTCTCTCGTGTGTGTGTGTGTGTGTGTGTGTGCAGGTGGGAACTCACATCCGCGCTAAGAGAAAGAGAGAAGAGCTCAGCAACATCCTGGCTGCGATGAGGAAAGCTGCTGCCAAGAAGGAGTAGTCTGTGCGATGACAAATAAACTTGTGTGTGTAAAAACAAGCCTCGGCCTCCGGAGCGTTATTGAAACCCGAGCAGCTGATGTGTGCAGAACGAGACACCGAGTGTGTTTAACCTGTTTAACTAGAGTAAATATCACATCACATGACCAAATATGTGCTGTGGTGCATGAGTTTCAAAAAACACAATAATCCTTCTGTGCTGAGATCAGATGAGATGTTAATTGTATAACTGGTGTTTCTGTTCTGTACATGCATGTACACTAATGCATCATCTATTCATAGAAATAAGGTGTTTTAAGACAAAATAAGCCGATTCGGATGTTATCACTGTTATCAGTCGTTATCAGCCCATTCATATGGGTCAGTAGGGGCCTGCTGCACCTACTGGTAAAACTTGAAATGAAATTAACACCTACCCTTTACCATGATAGAAAATGTTCGATTGATGTGCGCATGTCCAGTAGTCCTATGGGTGATAACAGCCTTCTAAGCCTACCAGCACCGGTGCAGCAGGCCCCTACTGACCCATATTAATCGACTGATAACGCGTGATAACATCCGAAGCGGGTGACAAAATGTAAAATGCACATTCATATCGGTCACCTGGTTGTTGTAGAATATGTAAAGTGCATCCGATGTTTATTACTTGATGCTTTCATTTGAAATACTTTATAAATGCATGCATTTTATACAATAAATCCAGATACATCTGAACTAAACCAGAAATATAGTAATTCAGATTAAATGTTTGCACTCAGTACATGCGTAGGATATAATTTAAGATCAATAGTGCAAGTTTATTCAGTTGAAACGCCTCAAGCAGTGTCTTAAACCAGGGGTGAAATCATTATAGATCAGTTTGAAAAAGACTACACGGGGTTACACATAACAAAAACGTCATTTAGAGTTTTTAATGCGTCACAACAGCTAAACATGAACACAAAACTGTGTATAGACTGGAGAAACATCGGCTTTGTGACCCTGGACCCTTTTAACACCTGAATAAATCATCTCTCCACGGATGTCTGGTTTGTTTGGATCTGTCAAGTCAAAATAAGGGACACCATGCATGAAAAGTCGCTAGATGACGCCATACGTCAATTTGCATATTCATTAGGTCAGCGCGTCATATTATCTTGCTTCTCTGTAGTCACATAATGTAATTTAACGCACCCAAATTCTCACTATAACTGTTTTCACTGATGTATTTAATGGTTTCTGTTGTCAGAAAAACAGAATGAATATGAAATAATGACTGAAATGCACGCCATTATTAAACTAGATCGGCTTTACTAAATTTATGTTTGCTTATATATTTACATATACTTATTTATAATCGAGCCGTTGTCTGAAGAAACCAAGTACACATGAGATTGGCTATATATGCATGTAAAAAAAGAGTTGTAAGCAACATAACTGAAAGCCCTGCTCCTCTCGGTCGCGCGCTGAACAGAACAGACATGTGCGCGCGCTCGTGTGACGCTGCCAGAGACTCGCTGAGGGTTGTCACTAATCGTTTTTTTTTGGTAAAAATGTTGCCAAAGGGGTCTGAAAAGTCGCTAAATATAGCGACAAAGTCATTAAGTTGGCAACACTGGAAAGTAGGCATGTTCATAAAATGCGAGTGGGTTTGATATCAAAACCCGTCCCTTATTGATTCAAAACGGGACGCTTCCGTAAATCTGAGGGTGCCAGAAAAAAACCCTAAATATTCAGAGAATAATTCATATGTTTATAAGTCAATATGTTTACAATAGGAAATGTGTAAAAGTATTTTCATGGAACATGACGTCTATTTTGACCCACGTCATGTTCGCTGCTAATATACACGATCATATATTCCCGCTGAGTGAACCTCCACACAAGCGCCTCCATAATTTACATATACATTTATTGTAAATGATTTGAGAGAATACAGTTAAGGCAGTTATTTACAAACACAACATGAATATAAAATCTGGAGGCTGCGCAGCAGCGATCTCAGGATCCCAGAGTCTCGAAGCGTTCAGGAGTCTTTCTGATCCTCGTCCCCTGAATCAGGAGACACTTCACCTGCTGCATCCGCGGGACCGACCCGGCGCTCATGAGCTCCTCTCGCGGCGCACCGAAGAGATAAAACAGCACTGTGTGCTACTGTCCAGAGAACACGATCTTGTAGATCTCGCTGTAGTGCTCCACGAAGTGCACCTCCAGACCTTCGGTGATGTACTCCGCCAGGTCCGAGAAGTCCTTCCTGTTTTCTGCGGGGAGGATGATGCAGGTGACACCCGCTCTCTTCGCCTGCCGGACGAATACATCACGTTAATATGATTTCTGAAGGGTCACGAGACCGATGCTGAAAATACAGCTGAACATCACAGAGATAATATATAATGGTTAATATATATTCAAATATTAAGAGGGCATTTCAAATTGTAAAAATATTTACTGTTAATATTATTGAATAAATGCAAGCTTGGTGAGCAGAGGAGAAGAAGACATTAAAATAGTTATGTTAGCCCGGTGAAACAATCTCATATTAACAGAGGAAACTGCAGAAAACACATTAGTTGAAGTGAAAGCGATGACTGACTGCGATGGTCTTCTCCTTGATTCCTCCGACGGGCAGGATCTTCCCGGTCAGGGACACTTCTCCCGTCATGGCCACGTTCTGACGCGCTGGGGTGCCGGTGGCCAAGGACAGCAGAGCAGTCACGATCGTGCAGCCGGCGCTCGGCCCGTCTTTGGGAGTCGCACCCTGAACACAAACACAAGACACTAACTAACCTACCTACAAAACATTCACTGCCATTATAAAGCTCTGAAGGAGCTACTTCAATCTTATACTGCAGGGTTGTCCTCCTGGAGGGACGCTTTCTTAACTCCACACACCTGGAAAAGTCTTCCAGGGAAGCCCAAGAGTGGCCCTCCAGGAGCATAACTGGACTCACCTCAGGCACATGGAGGTGTAAGTGCGAGTCCACCAGGAAACCGTTGTCGGGCTGCTCCTTCATGAGGAACGAGCGCGCGAACGTGTACGCAATCTTGGCGCTTTCCTTCATCACGTCCCCCAGCTGGCCCGTGACCTCCAGCGAGCCCTCTTTGGGGCCGTCTTTTCCTCGCGGTTCCCTCGGCCGCCTCAGAGAAGTCTCGATGAAGAGCGTAGAGCCACCTGCGGAGGACAGAAGACCTGCTTCTTTAAGGTGTTGTGGACTAAACGTCTATTACTAACCCTAAGGTCTTATTATTCGTGTTGATTGATTAAATGCAAGAATTTGATGACAGAATATTAAAAAATATAACACACGTGTGCCGCTGGGAACTGGTTCTTGGTTGAACCCTTACCCATTGCGGTCCATGCTAGTCCCATGACCACTCCCGGCGGTGTGACATCGTACATGCGGTCCACAGTGAAGATGGGCTTCCCGACGTAATCCTGAAGGTTCTCCTGAGTGACGTTCACCTCGGTTTCCTCGCTGCTGACGATGCGGAACGCTACTTTCCGGAACACCTGCGGAGGCACCAAACTTAGCCACACTTCCACAAAGCAGAAAATGCAGATGCAATCGTGGAATAAAGTCATAAAAATTGTATTTATGGCTGTCCAAGTAGTGTTTGATTATGAATCTTGCATGTGTACTACACACTGAAGCACGTGCAATTTTGCAACCCTACTGATAATACTGTAACTTATAAAATCTTTAAAATGGTATTTTCACTATTTACCAGAAAATGGACTAAACACAAAAAATAATAATAATAAAGTAGTAATAAAATCCAAATAAAGTACTTTTAATACAATATTTTAATTATTTAGAGATGCTTTTGATTATTAACATTTATCGAAACCAACTAATGGAAAGCAGAAATAATTAAATTAAAATAATAATAATAAATAATAATAATAATACTGAATTTGAAGGAAAAAAATGCATGTCGTAAGGCCTTAAATTAAAACATAAATTATATTAAACATTTAATATAAATATCAAATAAATAAAATGTTATATCTCCATTAAAACAGACTCTAAAAAAATTTCCATGGAAAAAATGGAGTCCAGAAATATGAAAACTGGAAAAAAATGTAAAAGGTAAGGAAGTTGGTTGTACCTTCTCGACTTGCTTCTGGAGGTTCCTGACGCCGCTCTCCCGGCAGTACTGTCTGATGAGCACGCTCAGAGCCTCGGGGGTGATCTTCACCTTCTGCTCGTCCAAACCGCACAGAGCTCGCAGCTGGGGTACCAAGTATCTCTGTGTTGATTACAAACACCGGGAGAGCACTGAGTCCAGTTCTGCCGCCAACAGCGCTGATTTTAGTTTACTGACTTTCAGTGAGAGGGACAATCCCCCTGAAGGAACCTCTAAACTAAAATTAACCCCTCGTTTACTCACCCTCAGCGCATCCTAGGTGTATACGACTTTGTTCTTTCAAACGCATCCAAACTGTATTAAAATCTCTTCAAAAACAGTTTGTCTACCTGAGCAAAGGAAGTCCCTGAGCCATGTAAGGCATGTTTTATTATGGATGGATGGATGTGCTTTATTTGACCGCCATTATAAAGCTTGGAGGAGCAAGGATCATTTTTCAATTCTGATTGAATTTGTCTGAGAGAAGAAAGTCATATGCACTCAGGATGACTTGAGAGTCATTAAAACAAGGGTCATGGATCACAGCTTTTTAACTAGCGGTCTTGACCCAAACACCTAAACTGTCAAGCTGACAAGTCGAACTCTGATGCCAAATTTATGCAGTAAAACTGAGACTTTGGAATTTACAGAAACAACCACCCTAAAGCAACTTCAGGGAGTTAACGGGCTAGCACAAGACTTGTGCCTCACAAACTACCAGTCTTTAACCAGCTGTATTGACTACAACAGCTCCAAAATGCCATGCAGACCTACAAAAAACAGTCATTTAGATACACAAGAAGAGATTTACCGTACCTCCGCGATGGCCAGTTTCTCCTGAGCTACGTAACCCGATACGTTGATCATTTCCATGCGGTCTCGTAAGGGTTCGGGAATGGTGTCGAGAACATTGGCCGTACAAATGAAGAGCACCTGATCAAAACACCAATGAAGATACAATGACACCAGAGTCTCCTTCCAACAAATGAGGATTTCCGCTGGTCCGTACCTTCGACAGGTCCACGGGCACATCCAGGTAATGGTCAAGGAAGTTAGCATTCTGTTCTGGGTCTAAAAGCTCAAGTAGAGCAGAAGATGGGTCACCCTGGTAACCTCGACCTATTTTGTCAACCTGCAAAAGATTAACACGGTATCAATCGCTTTGGCGTAATTAAGGCTAAAGTTTTCAGCGTAATTAGATTTGTTTATCATACCTCGTCAATAAGAACCAATGGGTTCTCAGTCTTGGTTTTCTTTAGACACTGGATGATCTTTCCTGGCATGGCACCAACATATGTTCTCCTGTAATGCACAAACATAATGTATAAAGAGTTTGAAAATAAGTATTGGCTCTATATGACGGTCATTAGCACATACCTGTGGCCTTTAATTTCCGCTACATCCGTCATGCCTCCCACGCTGAACCGGAAATACTCGCGATTAAGTGCTCTGGCGATCGAGCGGGCGATGCTAGTCTTTCCTACTCCAGGTGGTCCATAGAAACACAAGATCTTTCCCTGTGTGCTGCCTCTCAGCTGGCTTACGGCTATGAACTCCTGCATGAATGAACAATGAGCGGGGTTAATAGGATTAAGGAGGCCCTCTCAAGGGATAAAGGTCAAGACTCTCAGGCTTGCGTTTTTACCAGAATGCGTTTCTTGACGTCCTCCATTCCATAGTGGTCCTCTTCCAAAACCTCTCCGGCTCGACTCAGCTCCAGGTTTTCCTCGCTGTTGGTGCCCCAAGGCATGGAGGTCAGCCAGTCCAAGTAGTTACGGGTAACACTGGGGATTTTAAGAGAGGGGAACGTTTGAATGAATAAACTACCACCTGAAATGAGCTACTTGGTGGACTAAAGGTGGTCTATCAGGTCAACCAACTTGTGGTCTAACTAATCAACAATTTAGTGTAGCTAATGATCAGAAAAAATCCATATGCAACCATCTTAAGATGGTTTTAGCAGGGTTTTGTCAATGTTGTTGCTGGTCTAAGGTGGTCCAGATCTAGCAGCTCATCCAGTCCAACTGACCAACCATCTAAAGTAGCTTAGAGCAACTAATGGCCAAGCAAAATCCATAAACAACCATCGTAAGCTAGTTTTGTTAACCATTCTGTGGATCTAAGGAGGTCTTCCAGCAGGTAGTCCAATGGAGTTTGGTGAAGCTAAAGACCAGCTAGAATCCATGTACAACCATCATAAGCTGGATTTAAGTGAACTTTCTAGCTGGACTATGGTGGTCTACCAGGTCCACAAGCTTGTAACCCAATAGATCAACCTTCTGAATGGCCAATCAAAATCCATAAGCAACCATCGTAAGCTAGTTTTGTTAACCATTCTATGGACCTAAGGTGGTCTACCAGGACCACCAGCAGCTAGTCCAACGAATATACCTTTTATCACAGTTTGGTGTGCCTAAAGACCAGCTAAAATCCATGTACAACCATCATATGATGGTTTTAAGTGAACTTTCTTGCTGGACTAAGGTGGTCTACCAGGTCCACCAGCAGGTAGTCCAACAGAGGAACCTTTTATCACAGTTTGGTGTGGCTAAAGACCAGCTAAAATCCATGTACAACCATCATATGATGGTTTTAAGTGAACTTTCTTGCTGGACTAAGGTGGTCTACCAGGTCCACCAGCAGCTAGTCCAACGGATATACCTTTTATCACAGTTTGGTGCAGTAAAAGACCAGATAGAAACCATCATAAGCTGGTTTTAAGTGAACTTTCTTGCTAGACTAAGGTGGTCTACCAGGTCCACCAGCAGGTAACCCAATAGATCAACCTTCTGAAGCAGTTTGGAGCAGCTATAAATCCACCTTAAGCTGGAGTTTTCTCAACTTAACTGTTGTGGGTCTACGGTGGCCTAGTAAGTCCACTAGTTAGTTTGGGGTACTAGAGCACTTTCATTGACATTAAGAGGAAGCATCATATAACCCACAGATACTCTTACTTAAACTCCGAGGAGTGGTTGTCCAGCAGCCCCAGCTTGTTCAGCTCCTCGTTAATGACGTCCATGATGTGTTGAGGCACGGTGCGGTCCTTCAGCCTCTCCCTGAACTTCTCCTCGATGGCGTCCTTGTCCTCCTTCTCCAGGCCCAGCTCCTTCTTGATGATCTTCAGCTGCTCCTGGAGGAGGTACTTCCTGTGCGTCTGCTTGATCTTCTCCTCCACCTGCGCGGCGAGACCAACGACCGTCAAATCAACGCAAACCCAAACGGACGAGCGGCAACCTGGTGCTCCCTTACCTCCCGGCCGAGTCTCTGCTGCAGCTTGCTCAGCTCGTACTCCTTCTTCAGCAGAGACAGCGCTTTGTAGAGCCGCTTGGGAATCTGTAAAGACGGTTTTATACGTTAGACGCGCGCCAGCGTTCGGAGAAGCTGTTTCGGGGGTGGTTACCGTACGTTGGTTTCCTCCAGGACGTCCTGTAGCTCCTGCGATTCGGCCCCGGTCAGCGCCGCTCCCATGTCGCTCAGGTAGATGGGATTGTCCACCACTCTCTGACCGGCCTGCATCATCTGCAGCACGGACTCTCTAGAAAACAAACACGTTCACGAACGTGCCTTAGACGCGGTTCTGAACACCCTCTTTGACCGGTCTTACCTGTACAAGGGGTTCAGAGCGATAATGTCCCGGATAGTCTTGACGATCTCTGCAGTCAGGGCCTGGTTTAAACCAACAGAGTTCATGAGAACCATTCAAGCTCTTAACTCTTAGCTCATTAAAAGCACGAAAAGCCCCGATAATGCCGCTGACCTTGACCTCTTCCGTGACCTGGAAGTCGTCGTGGATCACGTTGTCCACCTCCACCATGAGGACTCCAGGCAGAGGAAGAGCCTCCAGCACAAACTCGGCGTCCCGCACCTTCTCCTCCATCGCCTCGGCCAGCGACGCCGAGTCTTTCCGAGAGCGCTTTTGCTTCCTCCGCGCCGCTCTGGGCTCGGCCTCGTCCTCCAGCTGCTCGTCCGGCTCCGGCTGCACCTCCAGCTGCTTACTGATACGGATCCTGAGAGAGGTCAGAGGTCAGAGCCACATTCGTTAACTAGGGTTTCACGTTTAGGTTTAAAGAATCACCTCCTGTGTCCCATCACGATCATCCGCAGTTTGTCTCCGAGGTCCTGCATCTCGTGGATCTGCACGAACGTCCCGGTGTGATACACCGCTTCCAGACTCTCCACCACATCAGACTCGTTACTGACGACACACACACACACACTGAGTCAGCACTGATGCACCTCCACAACACACACACACACCATCACTGACCATCATCACTCACTTATCGTCCTTCTTCAGGAAAACTCCAGCGTACGGCTGAGCCAGACGCACTTTACGCCTCAGCAGGTCCACCAGCTGCTTGTTTTTGACCTGAAGATGACACAGTGTTAGTTAATGATCAGGAACACCGGTGATATTCATGCACTGCGCTGTTCGAGAGATCTCCTTCATTCACTCCAGCAGCAGAATTTCATCACAGAGAGGAAAAGCTTGATCCAGCTCAGGCACTGTTTCCATGAGCGTGACCATAAAAGGAGTTTTAAGAGGGATTATGTTGTGAAGAAATTATTTACACAATAATAAAAAGTCTTATACCTTTATTTAATTTCTTATTCTTATTAAAGATTCAATAAACTCTTCCATTTCCAAAAAATAAATAATAATAATAATAAATATTAAACAATATTTTACTTGTAAAAAATAAAATAAAATTTAATTAATAAATGAAAAAAATTTATTTATTAAAATAATTTATGAACTTTGTAATGGAATAATCGATTATCAAGATAATTAATCGTTACAGCCTTAATTATTATTTTATTTGTGTTACTCAACAAATATGAACATTATTTACTGTCTAAAGGTTCAATAAAATGCTCAGTTTACAAAATAATTAAATAAATAAATAATAATGATGTACAGAAAATAATATTTTTCTGACTTTTACTTTTTGAATATATATATATATATATATATAATTTTTTTTTTTTTTTTTGTCCCAATTTTTTGGGACATTTTTAACCATTTTCTTTTATATTTTGTCTAAAGGAATAATAAACTGTTTCATTTCCAAAAATAAGCAAAGAAATAAATGATAATATAAAAATAAACACAATTAACTTAAATTTAAAAAATACATAATATACATATATATATATAAATATTTATGTATATATATATATTTTTTTTTTATTGTTTTGTTAATTATTTTTTATTTATTTATTTTAAGTAATTAACCCTTTAATCGTTTAGCAAGATAATAACTCCCTACTATAAATGTCATATGTATATTAAAAAAAAATGTATATTGATTTTTAGAGTATATAACATAAAGATGACTTATGACATCACATATCCAGGTACTGACAAATATTTAACCAGGTTAAACCAGCCACAGACTAGTCGCAGAGAGCTTTCTAGAGCTCCATCTGAGGCTGATGAAATCCCTCGCGACCTGCCGTCAGACTCGAGACTGAAGTAAACACAGTAGAGTTCAGAGTTCAGGCACCTCGATGATTTTGATGAACCTCGGGAACACCGGGTTTCTGTTCACGGCAATGAGCGGCACGTTCGGGAAGACCTCGGGCACGAGCATCGGCGTAAGCGCTGTCATCTGAGGAGGAGGAGGGTAAGGACCTTCATCGCCTCCGGACTCCTCGTCTCCGGCGGACCCCGCGCTGCTCTCGCCTCCGTCCTCTCCGGAGAACCCGCTGCCCTTGTTACCGAAGAGAAAGCGCCGCTGACAGCCGGTGCCCGGGGAGCCCACCGCCGTGACCCGACTCCACCGGTCAGTCAGCGCGGACGCCGCGGTCCTGGCGCTGCGTGACCACGCTCTGCTGGAGACGCTGGAGTAGGAGCGCAGGACGCGCGGCGAGGAGCGCGGGAAGAGCGCGTTTAAGCCCGCTCTGATCATGACTGAGGAGGCGTTTCGGGACGCTGGACTGGACGCTCTCCACGCTCGCATGTACGCTGCCATCTTTGATCTGGAGGTTTCTATGCCAGGATCACGTGACCGCGACGCTGTCTGGTTCTGATGACGCATGAGGCGAGGCCACGCCCCCGTGTTTACATATAGGATAATTAACTTTTTTTTTTTTTATGACCCTGTTTATCTTTGTTTTGGTTTTTTAAAGTGTTTAAATTAATTGCATCCTAGTCTTACATTTATCATTTACAATCATAATCGTATATTTTACTTCATTTCAAAGTTCATTTCTTCATGCAAAATGTGTAAATAAGAGGAACATGTGAAGAACTTGCATTTTGAGACGTTTAATAAAAAAAAATGGCGTAGTTTCGTTTTTTGATATTATTCGCATTTATGCAATCAGTAAAATACAAGAAAAAAAGAAAACGCACCACAGAATAATACAAATAAAGGGAAAAAATGAAATGAATAAATCAATTGTATTTATTTATTTTTGCTAAATCGCACCCTCCCAACACATAGACAATTTATTCAATTATTTTTAAAAAGCATAAATATTATACTCTACATTGCTGGAAGTATCAAAATAACTTTTGAAGTCTTTACAAAAATAATAAATAGAGCATTAATTGGCAAAAAAAAAAAAAACCTTAGCTTGGAAAATAAATAGATTTGTTAGAAAACACTCGTCTTTTAAATTCTCGTGAGAGTCATAAAAACCAAAACAGTCCTTAAACACCAAAGAAAAAAAATACGACTAAGATGACGTGATATTTGAGGGCATTAACGTCATCTCTCGGCGCCGCAAGCATACACGTGTGGCTGGAGTCGAGCGGCGCTGCGCGGTGGAAAGTGTCCGAGAAAGCGAAGAAACTGATCATTTCTCTCAGAAACCATGGGTAAAAAACTGAAAGTCGGGAAAACCCGAAAGGACAAATTCTACCACCTCGCAAAGGAAACAGGTGAGTGGCGTAAACGTGATCGTTCAGACCCGCGCGCGTGAGATCACGCAGCACCACGTTAGTAGGGTTAGTGTACCGTGTGTTTATAAACGAGCGTTACCTGAGCTCATATTAACACTATATTCCTCAGAGTGTCGTAATAATATCAGGGTGATGATTGTAATGTCGTGGCCAGACTGTCGTGTTTGGGAAGAGTGTAATCTTTTACATCGTGCTGTCTCTCAGGTTATCGCTCCAGATCCTCCTTCAAACTCATTCAGCTCAACCGGAAGTTCCAGTTTCTTCAGAAAGCTCGAGCTCTGGTGGATCTGTGCGCGGCTCCGGGAGGATGGTGGGTAAACTAACCCTGCTAACTTAGTTAATGTTAACTAATTTAAAGCCCGTTTTACCGTCAACTAATTTCTGTTCATGTTCTTTTCCAATCTGTTATTATTATTATTTATTTATTTATTTTTGTGAAATTAATTTGATTTTCCATGAGTTTTTTTCCCAGCCTGACTTTTCTGTAAAAAAATGTTTTGTTTCCCAAATTCGGTTTTATTTTTTCCTGTAAAATCAATTTTATTTTATTATTTATTTTTACCCATTGTTATTAAAATAAATGTCATATTTTCTCTGGATTTCGTTTGTTTTTCCAAATTCTATTTTAGCGGTCATTTTTCAGTAAAATGTACGCCTTCCTGTTTTTATTTAGTTTTTTATTTAATATTCTATTAATATTTAATATCTCAGTATTTTATTTTTAATGGCTAAATTAACTTTTTGTAACCAAAAAATGTGGGTAATTAATTAAAATAATAATTAATTAAATTAACAACATAGAAAATTATTAAAGGTAATTAAATAAAATATATTTATTTATCCTCAATGATGTCTTTTTCTTCTCTGTAATGCATTTTAATGGTTTATGAAAACATTAATTCAAATTAAATTAATAAATATTTAACAATTTAGTAATTTTTTTTTTAATAATACCCTATAAAATGTTTTATAATTCTTCAGAAATGCTGTGTTTTTTGTTTTTTATTTAATACAAATGTATGATAAGTGGTGGACAGCTTCTATAATCACGATCTCTCTTCATGTTCAGGTTGCAGGTGGCGTCGAAGTTCATGCCGGTGTCCAGCCTGATCATCGGTGAGTGTTCTCGACGTGAAGCGTGTGTGATGAAGACCCTTCAGGTTTGACGCTGTGGTTGTTTTCTCTCCAGGCGTGGATCTGGTGCCGATCAAAGCCATCCCGAACGTGGTCACGCTGCAGGAGGACATCACCACAGAGAAGTGCAGACAGGTGCGTCTTCAGACATGTTGTCTTCGATCACTCGAAGCGCAGTGAAAGCTTTGTTCGTCTGCGTGTATGAGCTGGTGACGTGAGCGTGCGTCTCTGCTCAGGCTCTCAGGAAGGAGCTGCAGACCTGGAAGGTGGACGTGGTGCTGAACGACGGCGCGCCGAACGTGGGAGCCAACTGGCAGCACGACGCTTTCTCTCAGGCGAACCTGAGTCTGATGGCGCTCAAGCTGGCCTGCGAGTTCCTGACCAAAGGAGGCACCTTCATCAGCAAGGTCTTCCGCTCCAAAGACTACCAGCCGCTGATGTGGATCTTCCAGCAGTTCTTCAGGAAGGTGCAGGCCACCAAACCACAGGCCTCCAGAAACGAGTCCGCCGAGATCTTCGTCGTCTGCCAGGGTGAGCATCGTTCATTCGTTCTGTCAGGTGGTCTTTCTGTCGGTCTGCTTCTGTTCTGTTCTGAAGAGAGGAGCGTACTGTCCCTGGTGCTGGTGTTTACTGGTTATCCAGCTTGACCAGTTAGCGTTAGCTGGTTAATAACGCTAGTAAAGCAGGGGCGCTGTGGTTACTCTGCATCACATGTATAGTTTTTTTCCCGATTCATCGATTAATCAAAGAAATAATCCTCATCCGAATCGATTATTAAAGTAATCTTTAGTTGCTGGTCTGGGCTAGCTGTCGTGTATTTGTTCTGTTGATTTTGTTCACGTTTGATCTTGTGAGTGTTCTAGCTATCATTCTCTTATTTTGTTCTAGTTATCGTTCTGTCATTGATAGGGTTGGGTAACGAAACCCGGTACCAGTGTGGCACCAGTACCTAAGTAACCGGTACGTACCGAACCGAATAAAAAACGTGGAATTTGGTGCCGTGCCTGAATGAAAAACCCAACAAATCTATGGCAGTAATACGTGAGCGCACCACCGCGCGGTACATCACATACGCCAGAGGAAAACAGATCTACATGCGAAGAAACGGGAGCCGCAAGCTCATTTCAAATCCTGCGAGTGTGTGATATGCTCGATCTTCTCTCCCCTGCTCGCACGAACATGTTTATTTCTGTCAGTCGAGGGGCGGGGCTTGCTGTTTTAGTTGTAATCTCAAATGTCATTGGTTGTTCCCGTTTTCCGGAAGTCAGTATTGGATGCCTGTTTGATTCATTCACTTGACTTGAGACCTGGCATTGGATCATATGTTAGTTATTGTTTCATAAGCTTATCTTATTTATTCCTTTATTATTGATTGTCGTTTAATTAATGTAATTGAATGTAATTATTTATGGAGTAAATCTTTTTCAGATAGTTTATTAATAGACTTTTTAATCCTTTCATGCATTTTCATGATAAATCAAGTGTACAGTTTCATGTTTTTTTTTTTGCATATTGAAATGAACCGTTCTGTATCCCTCGGTGTGGTTTTTATTTGTTCTGTTTGGAAGATAACAGCCTTTGAATCTCATGTGTAATAGATATGATTATAAATCAAGGCATTCACAGCTGTATTTATCAACTGCTCTCTACTGACTATTAATGTTGGAACAATGCTTTATAAAGGATGAACTAACTATTTATTAATGATTAACTAATGATTCATAGTGTGTAGTTATTATAAAGTGTTACCTTTTTTATTAAAATTTTTAAAGTATTGATTCAGGCACCGTTTATGGTGCTTTTCCACTGCGTGGTAGGACTTGGCACGGCTCAGTTCGGCTCAGTTTGCACTTCCATGCAGTTCAGTACCGCTTTAGAGTGGGCGGGATTATTCACGTGTCGTTATAGTTGTGCCGCCTCTTCTGCCGTGACATCATCATAAACGCCCCACAAACAAACACACAAATAATGGAGTATTTTTCATTATGTGTCGCCCCATCAAGCTCCTGTGGATCTGCTCCTCGGCAATCAGCGAGAGGAACATCTGTTGATGCGTGTCTTCAAACAAAACAGTTGCGTCCGATCCTTCGCTGGCTGTGCTGATTTAAATCTAGCGGGTCTTTTGGGTCTCGTGTCGCAAGTTCAGTGACGCAGTAATGCCGATTTTCTCCGGCTAATCAGTGACCAGCAGAGTTTACACGTCACGTTTTGGTAACGGTTCGGCTCGCTTGGAACCTCGGCTGAGGTGGTACTAAAAAAAGGACCAGGTACTGTTCCCAGTGGAAAGTGAGCTGTACTGAACCGTACCGTACTATGCAGTGGAAAAGCGCCATTAGGCACCGGAACTGTTTTAAAAGTATCGAGTTGGCACCAGTATCGAAAACCCCCTAAACAATACCCAACCCTAGTCATGGACTTGTTCTGTCGTTCATCTTCTGGTTTTTCTGTTATTTGTCTGTCTATGGTTCATTCTCTTATTCATTACAAATCTCTCTAGCATTCATTCTATAATTATGTCTATATATTAGGGCTGTAACGATACACTAAACCCAGGATTCGGTTCGTATCACGATTTATTTTCGTGGGGGGTGGGAGAAAAAAAACAATTTTTAAAAACAATTTGCGCCCGGCTTGGTAATAGATAACGGGGCTCGAGCACACTGATTGTCATTATCAACAACCGGAAACGGTCGCATAACTATGGCAGCAAATCTATGGCAGTAATACGCGAGCACACCACTGATGCTGGCGCGCGCGGTAAATCACACACGCCAGAGGAAAACAGATCTACACGCAAAGAAACGGGAGCCGCGAGCTCATTTCAAAACCGCGCGCGTGATATGTCATCTGTGCGCAATTCAAGGTAGTGTGTTCTACTCAATTCAAGGTGTGTCGCGATCATGGATCTGAGTGTCGCGAGTTCGGTTTCATATCGTGTATCGTTACAGCCCTAACGTATAGTTTGTTTAGTTTGTTTAATCGTATTGTTTGTTCTAATTGTATTTATTTTTCACTTACTTGTTCTGTTTAGTGTTCTATGTATAATTATTCTGTCATATAATCGTTAGTTTGTTCTAACTGTCCTGTCGTTGTTTTCTATCTTTCATTCATTCCACTCTTTTTGGTTTTATTCGTCGTTTCACTCGTTATTTCTGTCACCTGTTCCACTACTCTATTCTTCTCTTCATCTGTCTGCTTGTCTACATCAATGTGTTTATCTTTTCTTCAGGTTTTCTGGCTCCGGATAAAATTGACAACAAGTTCTTCGACCCCAAACACGCTTTCAAAGAGGTGGACGTGCAAGTGAAAACCGTCAAGGACCTGGTCAGCAAGAAAAAGCCCAAGGTATGTCTCGCTACATTTACATTAGTTCAGTTTAAATTACATTAATGTAGTCTCTTAATGAGTAAAACGTTTGATTTAATCCAAACTATTAATAAAACAGTAATATTATGCTACAAATAACACAATGTGAATAGTGTACTCGTTTTTGTTTTTTGAGACTATTTGAATTATTTATATAAGAATTATTACAGAATTGTAAAACAATATAATTTTGCATTGCATTGTATAATAATATCTTAATATTATAATTCAATACAAATAATTATTAATAAAGTATCAAGGTCTTAATGTCTACATGTGTTTTCTGTTTTCTTTTATGTAAACATTGATGAAAAATAGTGTAAATATGAATATAATTAATGAAATATAAACAAAAAAATTAAATATAATGAACATATTTTAATTTAATGTTTTAATGCTATATATTTTTTATCATTTAAGATTTTGATACAGATATCAGACAAAATATTGAAGCTTATAATAATATCATCCAATAATATCAAAATGAATGTTTGTATATTTATATATTATTTTATGATATTCACTGTATTATATTCAATATTTTATAACATTAAGGCCTATATTATTATAATTTAACTTGACATTAATTATATATATTAAGTTAAAAAATATATTAGTTAAAAATGTATTAAGTTTTTTTTTTTTTTTTTAATTTTGTTTATTTCTGTATTTCTGTGTTGTTTCAGGCTGAAGGCTACAGCGACGGCGATCTCACTCTGTATCACACCTTCTCAGCGACAGAGTTCCTAAAAGCTGAAAACCCGGTCGATTTCTTGAGCAAAGCCAATAAAGTACGACTCTCTATACTCCATCCATCAGAGCGCATGTATGTGGCGCGTCCTGTACGTCTAACTTCCCTCTGTGTCTGCTCCAGATAACCTTCGATAACCCCGAGCTGGAGTCGCACCCCCTCACCTCTCCAGAGATCAGGGAGTGCTGCTCCGATATTAAAGTCCTGGGCCGAAAGGAAATGCGGTGAGTCGCTGCGCCTCCTGACCATATATGGACAGTCAGTGTTCCGAGCTGAAATCTGATTGGCTCTTTTTGTCGTTAGTCTGCTGTTGTCATGGAGATCCAAGCTGAGGAGGTTCCTGGCTAGAAAGCTGCGACAGGAAGCCAAGGAGCTGCAGCAGGAAGTGAGGTGAGTCCTCATCACGGTATACAGTTTGCGTATCGTAGATTCAAATTCTGTTAATAACTGCGTGTTTCGCTGCGGTTTTAGCTCCGATGATGACGACAGTGATGTTGACGAGAAGGAAAGCAAGAGAAAGGGAGGTGAACCGAAGGATGAGGAGGACGGCGAGGAAGAGGAGCTGGAGAAGAAGCTGGCGCTGATGAAAGCTGAAGAGTTCTCCGAACTCAAGCGGTACATTTATATCGCCAAACACCTGTGTGACGTTTACTGTTACATTATTGGCAATTACTGGTGTTTCTAACGCATGTGTTTTGTTGGTAAACAGGAAGAAGAAGAAGCTGCTGAAGGAGAAGAGGAAGCAGAGAGAGCGAGTGGAGCTGAAGATGGATCTCCCTGGCGTCTCCATCGCTGAAACCAGCGACTCCTCCATGTTCTCGCTCAACGCCATCAAGAAGGCCCAGGTAAGAAGCAGCAGCCGGTCTCCAGGACGCTGAGTGACTCCTGAGCTCGTCCTGATGTGTGTGTGTGTGTGTGTGTGTTCAGGGTCTGAGTGCAATCACGCAGGGAGACATGAAGGGAGCCGACGCTTTAGTGGACGAGGAGGAAGGGGATGACCTGCACATCTCTGATGAAGACGAGGACGAGCGCATGTCTCTGGCCTCTGACCTCGACTCGGACGACCTGGAGGAGATCCAGAAGAAAGAGAAAGAAATCGAGGAGAAGATGCCAAAGAAGAAGAAGTATGCTGCTGTTCCCTTCCTTGTGTTGAATATGTTTGGTTTGTCTGTTACTTTAACACATGTATTAATCATATGAGATATATATATATATATTTTAGGTTTTTATTTTGGTTTCTAAATATTAAAGCTAAATTTAAAATATGTATTGTTTACTTTTATTAAAAAAAATAAATACAAAACTTTCTACATTTTTTTTTATAATTTAATCATAATGTAAGCAGTATTTATTTTAGTTTTTTAATGTTTATTTTAAATTAACGTTTTTTTCTACTTTAAGTATAATGTAATTCTATATATTTTTTTTATATTTGTTTTGCATTAACTTTATAATTACTAATATATAAACATCATTTATGAATACGCTTTCCCTTCCTTGTGTTGAATATGTTTGGTTTGTCTGTTACTTTAACACATACGATATTAATTGTCACATGTAAAATAAATATTTTAGTTTTTTATTTGGTTTCTAAATATAAATGCTAAATTTAAAATATGCATTGTTTACTTTGATAAAAAATAAAAAAAAATAAAAAAAATTTATAATTTTCTACATTTTTTTAATAATTTAATCATAATGTAAGCAGTATTTATTTGAGTTTTTTAATATTTGTTTTAAATGAACTTTTATAACTTTTTTTTCTACTTTTTTAATTATAATGTAATTATTTATTCTATATATTTGTTTCATTTTTTATATTTGTTTTGTATTCACATTATAATTACTAATATATAAACATCATTTATGAATACGCAAGTGTGTTTTATGGAAGAAAGAATATATAGATTATAATAGGGCTGGGCGATACATATCGTCCGATATATTATGCGCATCTCAGCAGTAAAGAAGGTTCTTTGATTAGCGTGAAAACTCCGTCAGCTGTTTTTAAAAGGAACGCCAGCTTATACACAGAGCCGTAGATCACTGAGAAGCTGCGCGTTGAGTTCGCGGGTGATTCAATAGCGCAGCTTCTCACTGATCTACGGCTCTGTGTATAAGCTGGCTTACCTTTTGAACACAGGTGACGGAGATTTAACGCTAATCAAAGAACCGGCTTCATTGACGAGATGCGCATAAGATATCGTACGATATATATCGTGCAGCCCTAGATTATAACAAAATTTAAGGTTAAATAAAGAACTATAATAACTATTTTATTTTTGTACTAGGGATGCTCATTTCAGTTATTTCTCGTAAACGACAACTGACGCTCGTTCACCGATTATAACCGACAACATTATTTTAAATGAGAATTGAATTCAATTAGAAAGGATAAGCGCCTGCGACCCGTTTAAAAATAGTAATATTTGTTTTCTTCAGATTCACTGTACACGCGCAACAGAAGATTTATGTGATTATATCTATAGCTATTTTGCATAAATAATAAATCAAGAAAAAGTTCGCAACAGTGACCCAATTAATGTCGAAGATGGCAACGTCCATAAAAATCACTTTCTGACATGACCGGAGTCGAATCGAGGCGCGAGTTCTTTCATCCAACCTTTCATTAACCGACAGCAGCTTTGCGCGGATAGCGGGGCATATGAATCGCTGGCTGGAGCGGCTCCGGCGGAAAACTGACGAGATCTAATAAAACTTTCTCCATCACTATAAGTTACCCAAAACACGCATTTAAACACCCGGTAGATGTGCGTTTGTGCTTCAGAGCGGCTCTCTTCAGCAGTGGATGACGAGTCCTGTTCCGTTCACACAGCGCGTGTGTTCCGAGAACTCTGTCCTTAGTTCTGAACGTTTCTAGCCGAGTTCTGTTACGGAACGCGGTGTCACTTCCTGTATTAGGACTCAACAACTGTGTTCTGCTGCTGTGTGAATGTGGCCAATAAAACACAATTTTATATAGATTACGAGTAGGTAATATACTGAAATAAATAAAATGACCCTTTAAACCGTGTAATTGATTGTATTAATCGGACAAAATTCGTATCGGTCTGTTAACGGTTAAACGCTTAAAATGAGCATCCCTAGCTTGTACAAACTAACTTTTCGCAACTGTGTATGATTAGTTGTTTCCAAGGAATCCATCTCTATTTTTGCGTTTCTGCAGAGTTACGTTCTCGAGCGAAGCGCAGGACGACGGGGAAGTGAACGGGAACGAGCTAATCGTCGAACTGGAAGGAAAAGACGAGAAGAGAGAGCGCGAGACTGACATGTGGTTCAGCAAGGTGTGATCTGCGCGTTTATTTTTAAACGGTTGTTTTTTTGCGGCAGATTTTAACGATTTCTTTACGTCGCGCAGGACATCTTTGCCGAGCTGGATCTGGGTGACGACACCGACGCCTTGAACGAACTCAGACAAACCCAGCTTGTGCAGACCGGAAAGGGCAAAAAGAGGAAAGCAGTGGAGGAGGTGGAGCCTGCCGTGAAGAAACAGGAAATAGCCGTGCCCACACAGGAAGTGAACGCGGATGATGACGACAGCGACTCCGATGACGACAGCAGTGATGATGAGAGGTGAGACCTGCATATTTTTGTCAATATTAACACATGTATACTTGATTTTGTTTGCTTAAAATATTTTTTTTTCCGACAGCGAAATTGCGCAAATGAAACAAGCGAGAGAAGCGATGGATGACGACAGCTTTCAAGTCGTTCCAGTTGAAAAAATAAGTCAGTTGAGAATCGTATTTAATTTACAGAGAGTTTCATTGATAATAGTAGATTTAAATGTCATCGTCGTCTTTTTCTTTTCGCAGACAAACGCGCGCGAATTCTCGACGCGGAGGGTTTGGCGCTGGGCGCTCAGATCGCTACGTCTAAAAAGCGAGCGCGAGACCTGATCGACGGATCCTTCCACAGGTTAGAATGCGCTAACGACTTGATCGTTACGTTATTCATATGTTTATGACGTAATAACACCGTCTTCGTGCTGCTCTCGTAGGTTTGCGAATTCTGAGGATATGACCGAAGTTCCTGCCTGGTTTGTTGACGATGAAAGGAAGAACCGAAAGAGGCCTGTACCTGTCACTAAGGAAATGGTGGAGGAATACAAGCAGAAATGGCGGGAAATCAACGCCAGGCCAGTCAGACGCGTCGCAGAGGCCAAAGCACGCAAGAAGAGACGGGTGAGACATCTAAAACAATAGAAATTCGCAACTTAGGAGCACATGAGAAGAGAGAGTCACTTTGTGGTGCTACAAAAATGCTCTGATTTCAGGAAACCAGATTTAATCTGGCCATTAAATGCGTGTTTTCTGCTGTAGGTTTTGAAGAAGATGGAGCAGGCCAAGAAGAAGGCTGAAGCTGTGGTGAACACGGTGGATATCTCCGAGCGAGAGAAGGTGGCTCAGCTCAAGAGGTCGGTCTGGACACACACACACGTCTGCTTCGTTTCATTCCCAGCGCACCGAAGCCTAATCTTTTTCTCTTTCTTTCACTCGCAGCATCTACAAGAAGGCGGGCGTGGGGAAGGAGAAGAGAGAGCTCACGTACGTCGTGGCTAAGAAGGGTGTAGGGCGCAGGGTGCGCCGTCCCACTGGAGTCAAGGGCGCTTTCCGAGTGGTGGACGGGCGCATGAAGAAAGACACGAGAGCCACGCAGAGGAAGGAGCAGAAGGGGCGGGGCAAAGGAGGGCGGGGTCCGAAAGGAGGGCGGGGCATGAAGGGAGGAAAAGGACGTGCGAGTAAGAAGTGATGGACGCCTGTCTCGTCCTCGTTCAGACTGATTGATCGAGCTGCTCATGTCGTTTACGAGTATATAGCGCTATACGCTAATCTACTTGTCCAGCCCCGCCCATTCGTTACCGACGACATGCAGTTTTGTTCAGACTTTGACTCGTGTGATTATAAATAAGGGTTTGAGCCCTTCCAGCGGTCAGATGTGGTTCAGACTGATGATGTTTTCAGCATTGTTATAATGCTGTGTGTTCTCATGTGTAACGTATACTTTGTGGTATATGAACGTCAGGTGGATATGTCAACTTCCTGACCTTTCTGAATTAATTATTCCAGTTTATATGTGAGAAATCTGCTCAGATTGTTATAAATAAATGCAAACTGAATGACAAATTGATGTTTTGGTAAATAATATTGATTTATTTTTATTTTTTTCATTACTGTGGTTTGGTATAGTTTTCATATACAGTGGGTACGGAAAGTATTCAGACCCCCTTACATTTTTCACTGTTATATTGCAGCCATTTGCTAAAATCATTGAAATTATTTTTTTCTTCATTAATGTACACACAGCTCCCCATATTGACAGAAAAACTTTTTGCAGATTTATTAAAAAAGAAAAACTGAAATGTCACTTGTTCGTAAGTATTCAGCCCCTTTTCTGTGACACTCATATATTTAACTCAGGAGCTGTCCATTTTTTCTGATCATCCTTGAGATGGTTCTACACCTTCATTTGAGTCCAGCTGTGTTTGATTATACTGATT
>JAUMHQ010000087.1:1465114-1478724 GCA_032361165.1 Enteromius paludinosus
GTTCGTGAATCATTCGATTCAGATCAAGACTTTGTTTTTGTTTCAAATTGAACGGTAGGCTACATATTCTAAAACCATTACAGTACAATTGTAAAAACAAAACTAAGAACAAAGAAATTAAGTTTACATATACAAATGTATTTATTATTTCCAATTTTATTCCAAAGCAAAGTCACTTATAAAAAAATCGATCAGTTTAATATTAAAAATCCGATAAAAATTGCAAAACAAGTAAATAAATTTTCCTCAGAAGAGACAAAAACAGCAACTCGTTTTAGTTTCTGACTTATGTTATAATTACTTCCTTAAGCTTTTTGTGAAATTTGGAGGAATTTATGAATCAGTTGCTTGATCTCTTCATATTTAAGAAGAGAACTATAGTCGTTTTTAATTCAGACATCACTTGTTATGATTTTTCTGGGGTGTAGAATGTAGCAGAGATGCTATGATATGTTTGAGAAAGCAGGTAGAGTGCGTCTGATCCGGGTGCTCATGAACTACTAACCTCCATAAACGAGCTGCTAATTGCCCCGTGCGCAGGTCTGAGTAATTAGACTCAAAGCAATGAATGCTAATAATTAGCGTTCTGCGTTCGTACCACAGAGAAACAAACACGGCAGACTGAGCAAACGCTGAGCGAGCCTCTGCAGCCTGCGACAGCCAATTACTGCCGTTAATAATCGAAAGGCCTTTGATTATCATTATAGCATTAGCTAATTGGATGTTTTAGAGTGATGGATTAGCCTTTGTGAGAGAAGCGCGGGTAATTACGCTCCCGAGCGCGCGCTCAATTCCCTTCTACACTGAAGATCAAAGGAAGAATGTCCGCGCACTGGCTGCTAATGCAGTAGCTCGCTAACTAACTACGTATAGAGATTCCTGGCTATATTCAGCAGCGAGTCTCTTAAAACCGGTTTACATGTATGCAAGGTCAAAAAACACTTTAGTTTTCTCCAAAAATAGATTTAATTTTACCCCATTTCTAAATTATATGTAAACGACTCGTGTGAGCATTAGTGAAGCAAACTCCTGTTTTAAATGTTAAGCTTTGCTGTAGGTGAACTATATTAAATGAGCAAATTATAAGTTTGGTGAAAGTAAATTGAGAGAACGGCACACACAACAAATATATTTGTTGAATATAGAGTAATTTTAGCCCGGGAATGAAAATTTAAATAGAAAATAATTAAGTTAATATAAATTTTTAAAACTTTGAACCAGTGAATTGTTGTTTTGAATCCCCTAGTTAGACTTTATTTTGTTGTTGTTAAAGTTTTTGTCATTTTATAAATGTTTAAATGTTTGCTTCAGTGCATCAAGTTAAACTAAACAAAAATGATATAATAGTAAAATATAATTACATTTACAGTAATCCCAAAGCAGATATGAGTCGCACGATTTCTGAGAAATAAACAGGAAACCGAAGTCTGGAATTTCTTTCATCGATGGCTGTTGATGATTTAATCTGTTTTCCTGGTTTTCTGTTGTGTCCAGATCCCAAATCTCTTATTCACCAAAGCAGTTGAAAGTGTGTGTGTGTTTGTGTGTCCATCAGATATGATAGGCCAAAGGACGCGAGCACCAAAGTCCAGCGAGGGCAAAATGGTGAGCGGGAAAGAGACGCTGCGGCTGCGCTCCAAAGGATCGGCGACTCTGGAGGAAATTGTGAGTCAGGGTTCAAATCCCAGGTCTTTTGGACCTTAAGCTTGCTTTCCATCTCATCTCCAACTGTCTGTCTTCCAACAGCCCAGTGAGTTCGAGGACAAGGTCATCAAGAAGGTCGACGACCTGCTGGAGAGTTACATGGGGATCCGAGACCTCGAACTCGGTGAGAACCTGACCGTAAAAGGCCTGCCAGACTCTCAAGAATTCATGAGCATTAGGGAAAGCGATTCGTGGCCCATGGGATAAGCTCCTTCCAAAAAAATCGAATGAATGGAACAGTTCACTCAAAAATGACAATGTGCTAAAAATGAGCTCACCCTAGGCCATCCGAGAAGTACTGTTTCTTCATCAAGTGTGGAGATTCCATTAGTGTTTCAGCAATAGTTGCTCTGCAGTGAACGGGTGCCGACAGAATGAGAGTTGATAAAACACCACAATAATCCAGTTATTCTTCAGAGGTGACAAAACCTGAAACAAATGCATCATTAAGACCTTTTGCAATTAAAATCAGACTCCATCATCCATAATAACTCTTCCTACAGGGTAAAAGTGGCGTGGTCTGAATCAGGAGAGAAATCTGCACAGATCAGGCACTTGATTATGGACTTGTATTTTAGTTAAAACATTCGTTTTTGTTATGTCTTCTTCAGATGTTAACTGATGGACTGGAGTGGTGTGGATTATTGTGATGTTTTATAAGACTCTCATTCTGGCGGCACTCATTCACTGCAGAGCATACATTGGCAATTTGATTTTGCGTCTTATTTGTGTCCTACAGCGACTACCATCGTGGAAGCCGGGAAGAACAAGAAGAACCCGGATGATTTCGCCGAGGCGCTCGACTCCGTTCTGGGCGACTTCGGCTTTCCTGACGTCTTTCTGTTTGACGTTTGGGGCGCTATGGGAGACGTTAAGAACGGACGCATTTAGAGGTAATGCATAACTAAAAACATATATATTCACACAAAAAAGCTACATATATTACAAATTATAAAATTTTTGTAATATTAATAAATATTATAATACTAATACATTTTATTTATTAATATTTGTATCTAATATTTAATTTAAAAAAAAAAATATCTATGCTTATTTAAAGTATATATTCAAAAAAATGGATATAGATTTAGAAAACAATGTAATTTTATTTAATAAAATATTTTTAATGATTCCTTTGCATTTGCTCAAAATATGTAGCAGTTTTCATGAATCACAAACAAGTATATTTTGGTAAATATAGCTGTTTATTTATTTTGTCTAGCAATTGAATTAGTCCTGATAGACAATAACTTTTGAATGACTGATATTTGTTGATCTAGATGATATTTGTGAAAAGAAAACACATAAAGCAGGTCCTATCAGGAGGAGTTTATTTACGGGCAGCTCTCAAATAAACACACACACACACTTACAGAAAACCATTAGAAGGTGTTTCTTCCTGACGCCGGACAAACACCATTAGAAGCTTACCGGCAGACGCTACACGCTAACGCTATCTCACCCCAGCACATGCTTTTCCTCGTCTGTGTTTTTCAGAGTGCTTCAGACATCTGAGAGACATTCAGCTTGATTTGTGATGTCTGTCATCTGTTTTCATAAATACACAATCCTCGCAATTCCCACCTTTATCCTAAGGAACGGAGAACGTCAAGGTATTAGCGGCTAATCGGCATGCTAACGCAAACGTCAAGTGTGTACAGCAGTATGAAGTAGGTCAAACTGTATTTCCCACCAATGTGTATAGCTAATAAGGATATAAACCAATCTTTTAAGTGTTTTACATCATAACTTTGACTTTTCTAAGTATTATGAACTAGTATAGCTTAGCTTAGCTTAGACTAGCCGTTGTTTGTTTTGAAGTCTGTTGTGTTATGTTTAAACACATCGTGTTACTGGTGAAATGAATGATCTTTTTATGATTAATGACAGATCTTGTGACACGATTAGCTTGTGTATATATGAATAATGAATATTTAATCAATTCTATGCATTCAATATGTATTTAACTTACAAATCTATTAAATGTGTTTGCGTCTAGTATATCCTGTTTTACAACTCCTTTAGATGACCTGATGTGACATATTTGAATATGTGTAAAGATTAAAAGCATACCACAAATTGACTTTTTGCACATTCACACTTAATACCAAAATGGCTCACAAGTTTTCTTTAGTCAACATGAAATCAAAATTGACAGTTTACTTTGTTAAAACTCATTTTTGGTCTTACAGAGTAACAGTAAGTAAATATACCCTTCACTTTTTCCACAGGCAAATAGATTATTACAGTGAACTATGCGGTTATTATTCGCTACTGTATTCATTTTATTACAAACTAGATCACCTATGATTCTGCAAAAACAATCAACCAATCAGAATGACACCAAAGGAGCTCTGCCCTCTCTGTAAATTATTTCTTCTACATGCTCTTGAAATGCTTACATATTTGTGTTTGTGTATGTGTGTATATACATATATATATATATATATATATATATATATATATGAATCAGATGTTTTAGTCAATCATTTTTGGCATTTATATCTAAATTGATTATGTAATAATTATGGTCACAATTCTTTTTGTCGCATTTTCAAAAACTTTTTGGTTTTAAATCAGAGATTTGTGATTTACCTCATAGCTTGTTGGTTTGGATGTGGCTTTAAATTTGCCAGGGAAGACAAAGAAAATTGGTGGGGCATATTATACATGCGATTGTTCAAAGGCTCCTCCCCATATTTAAGCCCTCCCCCAACAAGCTGTCTCTGTTCATCATCCAATAACTGGCCAACTGATGAAATCAAGCCCTGCCCACTTTTCCACTCTCAAAAACATTTTAATCATTTATTTGCAGCTAGTAGTGCTAATGCTTTTTTAGTGTTAGCAGTCTTAGGCATGACATTGTTGCAAAACAAGGAAGCAGATGTGGATCTAACTGATGTTACAGATCCTTAATAGTTTTCCTGTTAGCCAAGCGCACACTACAAGACAGAAGCTTATCTTCATGTTCACAGTCTTCGGGAAAAAAACCCTCGCTTGCAACCAGGTTGTGATTTTTTTCGAAAGTCAAAACATGGAACTATCGGCCAAATTATGCAAAAATGACTGTAAATCCATGTTGTTTACACACAGGAAACTGTCTTGAGTCTACACAAGATGATAAGATTCTGTTGGCAGTTTGTGCATGGTCTTAGCGACGCTGCTTGCCAAAAATGATCTCAACCAAAGATGCAAATACTTGAGAGAACAATTGGCCGAAGCAATCCAAACACAAGAGATTTGATGCAGCAATGCTTGGGTTTACATGCGATATAAATAAGATATCAAAACAGATTATTCACTCTGACAGCATTTGATGATAACCTTGTGACTCGTCACACAAAAATAACCAGATTTGTGTTGGTGAGAATACTTGTTTGATTCCTCAAAATACAAGAACATTCGAAGACAAGGCCAGCAATCAACCAGAATAGCTTTTGTGGTGAAAGTTGTTGCTATTTTATCCAAGTGTGTGGTCCTCAAAGTCTTAGAACGGATTGGGAGGGTGTTTGTCTGGGAAGCAAGCTAAACCTGTCCTGTTCTACTGTACGTTTTCATTTCAGCCACTGACTATACAGTCTTGTCTTTTCATCATTTTTTAAAAATAAATTTTTGCTATAAATGAGAGTTAATTTTGTGATTTGCCTCTAGGTTGGTTTGGTTTGTTGCTTTTAACTAGAAAATCCCTCTGGGAAAAAAACATTCCTGGAACCACTGAAAGTGGGTGGGATATATTGTGCAAAGGCTCCACCCCAAAATTACATAATTTCCTTGTGTCGAATTAACAGGAAAAAACTTCAGGAACCACTGAAAAAGTGGGCAGATGGTATTATGCAAAGACTCCACTCCCCCAAAATGACATTTACAAGCCTTAGAGCTTGTACTGGGAACGAAGGTCTTATGGGTCTGGAATGACATAGGGGTTAGTAAAAAATGACAGATTTTTCATTTTGGGGTGAACTAACCTCAACTATGCTAACTTTGTGAATTTGTGAATGCAAAAATCGGAAAAAGTGGGCGGCACTACAGCACGTTTTCCTCAACAGTTTGGCTTTCCAAGTTCATGCAAGTTCTTGAGTGCTCAAATATACACTTCTTGAACATGTTCGACTAGACTTTCTCGACTGGTTTTGTTTACAGTTGGGGTTATCTCTTTAACAAAGACTTGAACGGGACTGAAGCTTATCTTCATGTTTACAGTCTGCGGGCAAAAACTCCTCACTTGGAAACCAAGTTGAGTGTGAATGCTAACTCGCAGAAACCAGATGTCCAAGTCATTTTTTTCGAAGTCAAAACATGCCCTGCACTGGGCACCACATTAGACTTCGAATCATTAACGAAGTGGAAAATAAATGCTAGTATTGCCTGCTAAATGGAGCTAGACGTTGTAGTGGCATCCAGTACAGGTAGAGGCGTGTCCTCTTGCCTGGCTTTGTGTGGATTCGGCCGGACGTGATCCAAATGGTCAATGGTTCCTCCGAGAGAGGCACGAGTGAACTTGCGAAAGGATGTGGAGATGGTCGGGTAGAGGCTGATGATTGAGCCACGGGACCAGTCCATTCTGGGAGCAATGCGCTTCAGTATGGCACGTCGGAATAGGATGTAGACCCAGGGGTCCAGGATCTGGTTTCCCGTCGCAAACCGAAGCCAGAGAAGCAGGTGGGGAACGTTGAGCTCACTCCCTGACAGCACTGTCTGCGCAATAAACACCTGAGGAGTGGGAAATAATGAGAGGGTGATGAGAGGAGCGCAAGAATAAACCATGAGCCCAAGCCAACGCTTGAACTCCACTCGAGTTGGTCAATAAAATAAACATAATCACAACGGCACAAACACAGCTTCGTCATTCCAAACTGTTTACAAAAACCAATGGATTTTTGCAATGAGAATAACCAGGATGTAGCATGTGGGGATGTTGGAGGCAATTTTCAGGAACGTATTTACAGTACTTGCATGAAGTCATTGCTATATATATATATATATATATATATATATTTATTCACCCCCCCAAAATCAACATGTTTAGATCTTATTTCATCCTAAACTCTAAAGAAATTGCATTGTTTCAATTAATAAAAAAAAAGGCATTACAATTAAATAAAAAATGAACTTTTCTTAAATTTGTAGGGTTAGGATTTAACTTATTATTGTGAAAAATAAAAGAAACAAACAGTGCATTGGGTGAAACATGACACATAATACAAACATTTACCATGATAAGAACAGTTTCTGCCAAAATATACTAACTTCTGTAACAATATATATTTAAACATTCTGTTCTCTGACATGTTTTCTTATTTTGTTTATTATTTATTATACAAAATATTACAATATTATTCTATTTTTCTAGCAGAAGTGTGTTAATGATAATAAATTATATTTAATAATAATTAGTTTTAAAAAATAATAAATAAAATTATAATGAATAACTATATATATATATATATATATATATATATATATAGGATTTTGGCAGAAACTATGATTAGTGTGGTTTAGGTGGATGATGGTCAGTGGTGGTTATGATTCAACACAGATCCAGAAGCAGTTTGCAGCCCTTGATTTCACCGCTGTTGAGTGTGTGAGTATGAATGGTGCTCGCTTAATTCAGATCACGATCCGGATCAGCCTTTACTCGCCTCAGTCTAGACTCCTGACAGAGAATGTAAATCCAGGGGTCACAGATCTGATTGCAGGTGGCCAATCGCAGGTAGAACAGAACGCTAAAGGGTTGGACGGCTCGCGACAACACGACGGTCTTCAGTATGTACATCTGTCCAGAGAAACAAGGTGAGACGTCGCGCTCATGACATCATCAGATGAGGACAGAGGAGTGTTTCTTTAACTACACGATCTGTGGGCTTATAGATGTTTAAATACGATGCTAATTTCATGTCATGCATTCTAAACATACACAAATTAATCTGTTTTGTTGCATAACTGGAAAGGACAAACAATAATTGTAACACAGAAATCAAATAATATTTTTAGTGGCAATATTAGTCAATCTCTAAATCTATACAAATCTATAATATTAAACTTATATTAATATTTTTTGTACAAAAAAAACCTAAAAATAAACAGTAAAAATGACCACTATATAAATCATATATTTCAAAACATAAATTATTATTAAATTATTCTATTTTTTATACATTGCTTCTTTTGGTGTTTGACAAAGACAAAATATATAGTATAAATGAGAAATCCTTATTATATCTGATATAAATTAAATAGAAATATATATATATAATATATCACAAAAATAAACAAAATAAAAATATATTTTGTATTTCTATATATTATTTTTGTGTGTGTTTGTATATATATATATATATTAAGATATATTAAGAAAAATAACACATGTAAAAGAACAATCCCATCTGTATAAAATGCCCACATTCTGAATAAACTCTCGTTAAACATTTGTTTAGCAGTACATTGACTAATGATGAATACAAGTTTTGTTGGAAATAGGAAGTGTGTTTTGTTGCTGAGGACTTCCTGTTCTTCCCTTCAACAGGAAATGGCTTTTTCCCATTAGTCTTATCAGTAGTTCTCACACGACTCCTTCATGTTCCTCTACTGGCAGAACTCAGATCTTTCCCAGTGCGATACACGTATTATTTAATGAGTAAAGCCGATTCGGACCGTTAAAGAATGACATTCTCGTAACGTCACACGGCGAGAACAAACCAGGTGTTCACGTTATCTGGATCTGAAACAGGGCTTGATTGAATCTGATGAGAACTAAAGTCAGTAAGCACTTAAAATTTTTAGTGGACTTCAGATTGTTCCAGACCTAGTAAGGGGCCTAAGTAAATACATAAATATATATAATATAATATATTATCATTAGTAGTAGTACAGAAAAAAAAAAAAAAAAAAAAAAAAACTATTACTGAAGATAAACCTCTCTCATGCTATTTGTAACGCTAAGAATAAAGATACATTTTTCTTGTGCTGTTTTTGTTAAGTTTATGTTTTTGCTGTCACAAGATTTTTATTTGTCAGCTACCCATATTTTTTGCTATCATTGACTCGGTTTTATTATATTACTTTGTTTAATTATATTAATGTAAGAATGTTTTGTCAGTACCTAATTAATTATAACATATTGATAAAAATACAAGTCATTTAATTAATTTTATAATATTATTAGTTGAGGTAATTTTATAAACATTGTCTTAATATGCTAATTCAATTATGGAAGCATGTTTTATAATAGTAGTTAGGGTTGAGGTGATGATTTTAATTATTATTACAGGGTTTGGGTAAAAAAGTTTGACAATCTTTGATTGTAATTATTATTAATAAAAATGTTAAAAAGATTTGTTTTATTTTTAAGGAGGGAAAATAAAATATTTTCTCACGGACGCTGTCGATTTAGGTTACAATGTGGCCTACTTTGTAAGCATTTTACTAGGTTTCAGAAACAGATCATTTTGTCAACTTGGCTAACATCAGTCATCGCTGTACTTTAATCACTCACCAGTAGAGGGCACCAGCAGACGGAGGCGATGATCATGATCAGAATCAGCTGCACCATCATCTCCACTTCATAGTCTCGTCTCCGCTGAGCGCTGTCCTGTCCGCAACATACCTTTAGCAGGGTGACCACGCTCACCGTGTTGAGCAGAAACGACACGGCCAGCGACAGCAAACCCACCAGCGAGAAGATCAAGCCAAAGGTCATGTCCAGCGGCATGGAGCTGATGTTGAGGAAGCACCAGGACCCGGGGATCTGGAGATGGTAGCTTCCCAATCCTACCATTGGCAGGAGACTGATGCAGCCAGCCGTGACCCAAACCATGGCCACTGTCGAACACACCCTGCTGTTGGACATGGCCGTGGAGCGGGAGAAGGGTCGGTTGATGCCTACAAATCGCTCTACAGCCATCGCGGCGCCCAGAAGCAGCGGGCAGAGGCCGTAGAAGACCATCGACATGCCCATGAAGTTGCAGAAGTGGCAATGAGGGTCCAGCTGGCGCCAGTTGAAGTGTGTGATGTGAAAGGACACCACGATGGAGCCAGTGACCAACAGTCCCATGAAGTCGGTGAAGACAAGGCCGCCGAGGAAGAGCAAGAAGGAGGAGCGCGAGCGGCTCTTGGTTTGGTGGAAAGTCTTGGCCAGAACCACCAGAGCGAAGAGATTGGAGCTCAAGCCCAGGCTGCTGAAGACCACCGAGAAGTACGCCGAGGCGATGGTGTGGTTGTGTCTGAAAGGAGGGCTGTTGATGGAGAAGCACAGCGGGGTTGCGTTGTTCGGCACCACCGTTTGGCCGATGCTGGACAGAGAGGAAACCATGATGGCGACTGCAGGAAGATGGGTTTATTCCATTCTGTGAACCTGTGATGGACAAAAACAATGGAAATGCTTAATAAATGTTGCTAAGCACATAGATGTACAGGCAGTGTTAGCAGTAAATCATTACAAATTACATAACCAATCAGATTACTTTTTAATGAGTAATCAGATTACTTCACACTCAATCCGATTACTTTTTAATGAGTAATCAGATTACTTCACACTTAATCAGATTACTTTTTAATGAGTAATCAGATTACTTCACACTTAATCAGATTACTTTTTAATGAGTAATCATTTAACTTTTTTCATGCGTAATCAGATCACTTTATACTTCAATCACCTTTTAAATAGTAATCAGATTACTTTTTTTAAACAAGTAATTACTTGCGGATTACTTTGTAGAATAATCAGATTAATGGTTTTTCATTACATTATAAAAAGCATTACTTTTAAATGAGTAACCAGATTACATTTTTCATGAGTAATCTGGTCACTTCATACTTAATCAGATTTAATCATGTAATCGTATTACATTATACATAAAAGGTTACTTTTTAATGAGTAATCAGATTACTTTTTGCTATGTATAATCAGTTGAAACTTGAAACTTTTTTCAAGTAACTAAAGTAATGCATTAGTTATCAGAACATGTAGTACCTCGGGTTCAGCGGAGTTGAATGAACCCAGAACATCCTTCAATTCAAACCTTATATACAGTAAAGGTTTACTACCCTTAATGTAAATGAAGTTGCTCCTTTTGTAGCAGCTGTGATCTGTATGTTAATCATGTTCTAACACCTCTTTGTCTGAGATGGTTGTCCGTGTCCCACACCCCCTTCCACGCTACAATGGGTGACCGTTGGCTCAGAATGTAATCATCAGTAATGGTCTTCAAATGACATAACTATTGACTCATCTCTCCTCTATAATAATTAAGCCTTTTTGGTAGATGAGCAACATACAAACGTTTACTTGGGTTTGGGAGAAGAGCACTTGAGAACCATAGCAGCAAAAGCAATCATCAAAATGTACTAAACATCATGACGGCACAAACATAGGTAAAAGCCAAAGGAGCAAAAACATTAATCAGTGCCATAAAGTGTGTGTGTTCTGTCCCTTTTATGAGTGTGAGCATTCTTTGTCCCTGTGTGCAATCAATAGACAATAATATATTTTCTGCATTTGAGAATGCATATAATTGTGTATTTGTAGTGTCATGTGCAGTCTGTGTCTTTGTGCATTTTTTTTTGCGTGGGTATGTCCTTTGCCCACTTGTTTTCCATCTTAGTGGAACAACTTGTTTTTCTTTTCCATTGTTTCTTAATTTAACTTTGAAAGAGTCCTTCTAGAAGTTATTGCTGTTGTTGCAGTTAGTGAAGTTTCCATCAGGTCTATCCATGCCATGGAGGGTCTCAGGTTTCCTAGATCTTTTAGGCTTGGAGTTCTGAACCCTGCAGGTCTTGAAATCTCTGGATGAACCGTTTTTATGATAACTCTGTTCTTTGAGAAGTCCCTTGGCTCCACTAGTTCTGCTAGCCTTCTTGTTCTTCAGACCAGATTGTAATTCTCCAGGAGCAAGGTTACAATAGTTTGGGATTTTTCATTAGTTTTAGTTTTTTATTTCGTTTTGACTTTTTTTTTTTCAATTTCAATTTCGATTTGCTAGTTTTTATATTTTGAAATTGTTTAGTTTCAGTTTAGTTTTTATTAGTTTTTTGTAAATTAGGATATTTGTCAGGTGCATGAATCAAAAACACCAGAATAAGTATTGTATAATAAAAACAATACTATAACTGTTTTCACTGATATATTTAATGATTTCGGTTGTCAGAAAAACGGAATGAATATGAAATAGTGTGAATTTGAAAAAATACCCCATTATTAGGCCTTCTAAACTAGCTCTATTTTACAAGATGTTAATCTGGATTAATCTTGATTTATAATCAAGTCGTTTTAGATATTGACAATGGCTATGCTGTGATTTTGGCTATATTTGGCTATATTTGCATGTAAAATAGTGTTAGAAGTAACATAATATCTATACAAGAGCTCACGCGGCACTACCAGAGACTCGCTGAGGTTTGTCCAAGAAGTCGCTAGATTTGTCACTTTTTTTTTTTGATTTTAATCAAAGAACTGGCTTTACTGACAAGATGCGCATAATATATTGTTCGATATGTATTGCCCAGCCCTAGGACTCATAATCAAAGAAATCCCAAATAGGACTCTGCCACTTTCTTCTGACTTTTGCTGCAGCCATCACGCTAGCCGGAGGCATCGCGGACAGACTGTGGACATGTGACGTCACAGACTACGTACGTGGTGCCATACAGGTCAAACACCGGGCTTAAAACTGGCAGCGTGAAGTAATTAGATTTTAATTCAACCCAAAAGACTTATTACAAAGACGAAAACCAAGGACGTTTTTGCTCTAATATTAGTTAAAGTTAGTTTTGTACATACACAAAACAGTTTCAGTCAGTCTTTGATTTTTTTTTTTACTCTTGTTATTATTTTTATTTCAGTTAACGAAAATGTTTTTTCGAATTCTAGTTTTAGTTTTTTCGTTCATTTTCGTTAACTACAATAACCTTGTCCAGGAGGTAACAGGAAGTACAATCTACATTTAAACAACAAAGCCATTAACAGATTTCTAAAATTATAAAGAATCACCCCTCTTTTGATAGTAAACATATTTTCCTAAAATACGATACTATCATAAAACAATTCCTTCAATTTGCATCAGCATCTGCTTGTGACTGAGCTACAGTCATGTTCACGCAGTGCTGTGTCTTGCAAGGTGTGAATGGCTTCTTCCTCATTGCCCTTCAATAGTGCCACCTGGGTTTCTAAACTGCCTGTCTTCTTCTTAAGCAAATCACGATAGCCCATCCTTCTTTTGTATGAAAAATGACCATCTTGCCTTGTGTCCCATCCTTCAACAAGCAAAACAAACAACTTTCCGATCTTTTTTTCTACCTTTCTCCAAGCAATGCCTTGCTTAGTGACCATATTTTCCACGCGCATAACAAAGAGTAACACCTCCCAAATTTACTTCTACAATTTGCCTTGGTCTCTGATGGAAACCATTTCAAATTCTAGAACATTCTCTCCTGAAAAATGCTGTTTTTCTAGATGCTGCAGCTTTCATTTGACTTTTTGCATTGAAATACTGTGTCATTTTGGAAATGAGTTGCTCACTGGTGCATTTACATCTACATGAAGAGCAATGGCTTCTCGTATGTGTAAACTACTCTGTGCAATTAATGCAGACTTGAACATGAGGTTTTGTTGAGTTGCATTGGGCAAACCACTGTAACAGCTAAACATTTCCCATAACCTGGACACCAATGCTACAGGATGTTCTCCCAGTCCCAGCAAGTCTAAGTAAAGCTTCTCTCCTTGCACCTTTGTCTGCTCTTTTGTCACAAACTTCTTGTGAGAGAGCACTAGTTAATGAGAAAGAAATGCTGATCATAAGAAGTCTACAAGCATCTTCGTCTGACAGTTCTGACACGAACTCTACAGGATCCATGTTGTCAGGCTCAAAAGTACCCAGTGCCGTAACAAGACTTTGAAAGTCCATAAAAGACAG
>JAUMHQ010000087.1:1482551-1509742 GCA_032361165.1 Enteromius paludinosus
AGACGTCCAATAGACGTATTGCAGATGAGCAAACAACCTAAATAATACGTCTTGCAGATGTAAATGCAGACATCAAATAGACGTCTCCTAGATGTATGTGTGCTATCAGGGTAGGGTCTGTAAACCCCTCCCTTCCATAAGCCAACTCTGCTCTGATTGGTCAGTTGGCCAAATCTGTTTTGATTGGTTGCCACAAATAGATTCTTCTTACGGCTTTGGATAAGTTGAATAAATGAGCATTGCGAACATTTCAAAATGTTTATATCACTGCATGAAACTGACTGTCTTCAGAAAAGTTTGAATGTAATTTTCCTTTCACTTTGCGTGTCTGATAAATCATTGTTTGCGAGCTGAGCGCACCTTTGAATACAGCGTTACCAGGGAAACCTAGTCTTTACCATGACAACAGCGCCTCCTGGCAGAGAATTAATTTACACATATGCTGTCTGTGCAGTCACCGGTAAAATGACGAGTGCACAACAAACCCAGATAGCACACGTACGTCTGCAAGATGTCTGTTGAAGATCTCTTGATCTGGAAAGCATCTGCTGACTACAAACGTCTGGCAGACATCTTACAGACGTCAGTTTTACATACATTCTAAATCATAAACATATTAAAAACATCTAATAGACATCTATTTGGCATCTAAGAGGAAACGTCCAATAGACGTATTGCAGATGAGCAAACAACCTAAATAATCCGTCTTGCAGATGTAAATGCAGACGTCAAATAGACGTCTCCTAGATGTACGTCTGCTGTCAGGGAACGGTTCTAAAGCGAAGTGAAAGTGAAGTGACTTATCGCCAGGGATTGTGACCCATACTTGGAATTTGTGCTCTGCATTTAATCCATCCAACATGCACACACACAGCAGTGAGAAGTGATCAACCACGCACACACACAGCAGTGGGCAGCCATTGCTGCGGCGCCCGGGGAGCAATTGGGGGAACGGTGCCTTGCTCACCTCAGTTGTGGTATTGAAGGTGGAGAGAGTGCTGGGAATTCATTCCGCCCACCCACAATCCCTGCCGGACCCGGGACTCTAACCCGGCTGCCTCTGGGTTACAAGCCAAACTCCATATACATTTGGCCACTACTGCCATCATCCTTAGGCAATACATATAACACACACTTGCTTTCACACAACTTCCCTTGGTTCCCAAACTTTTTCTGCCGGGTCCCCCTTTTGCAGAATTACAAAAATTCAACTTCTGAAGGATTTATTTGAAAAGTAATTATTAAAATTCAGTGTGTGCCAACTTACTAAATAAACAAGGAACTAGTCACTTTTAGAGTAAAACATAAAATTTTTTTTATATGTAACATTTATTGTATTGTTTTTGTTTTTTTAAACAGATTTTCTCAAACTGGCCCCCAAAAATGATTTGATTGAAAAGATTTCTGAACTGTAGGGTTTAGACTTATTTACTAGTCTCTCAGTCTTTTCAATGACTGGGGCGGGCTTGCTTTGTGCTGCAGAAGGGTCTTGTATCACCCTGAAAACATGTCTTTTCACATAAAAATCTAGAGATTTTTGGCCGAAACTGAGACTGCTTTGTAATAATTATTTAATATTTTATTAAACAATATAGTCATGTTGTAAAACTTTTAATTTTACTCAATAATATTAATGATACTGAAAAATAGTCAAAATAACAAAAAACTAGCCAATAAAATAACCACATTTATTGAAAGTAACAATAAAATTGGACAGACAATATATGAATATTAAATAACAATAAATTATTTTTATTCAATTCAATGAAACAGAATCAGATATAATTTGACTAATTATCAAAATAATGTGTAGTCCTACAAAGCTATTGTTATCGGAGCATACGGTGACGGAGCATCATTTTACCAGCGCTGTGTACAGCAGTAGCCTTATACAGCATGTTACAGCACAGTATACGGCGCTATTGAAAACAGGAACAAGTATAGATTTTTTTTTTAACAGGTGTTCTAACATTTTTTCCTACCCGCCAGATTTTCCTACCCGGGCTTACTGCGCATTGCATTCTTTTTTTTTCTCACCCTGAACAACAATATTTAATGTTTCTTCATTACTGTAAGGGTAGGTTTAGGGTTGGGGTGGATGTAGACATTAATAAAACACAAAATAATAGGTAGAAAAAAATATATAGGCTATATTGTTGGTTTCCAGTAGCTGTATACATTATTGTCAAGACCGCGAATATAACTCATGATTACTATATTTGCATTACTGTAAGGGTAGGTTTAGGGTTGGGGTATGTGTAGACATTAATAAAACACAATTTCACAGGTAGCATTTTTCGTTGTTAAATTGTACTACCTACTTTTTTTAATGGGAGGTACGAAAATCTGGCAGGGTAGCACAAATCGGAAGAACACCGGCGCGTTATTTGAGCGGACTTTGCTTTTCCTTTGAGCATAAGCGGTACACGAGTGGATCATTCATACGAGCCGTGAGCAGCTCAACGGAGCGCACACTCATAGAGCGGAATACTGAGCAGAGCGTCACACATTGAGCAGCGCGCGCTTAATACTGTCGGGTGGCGCGGCAAATATTTTCGGCCGTTTATTTCTTTCGAATCTCTATAAAAATCGTCTGACTGTACACAAGCCTTGCCACTAAAGGCTTAACGTTCATTATAACATTTAAACTGACGTTTGAAGGTTCTAAAAAAAATTCAGGAATAGAATGTTGGCTGTTATTTAATCTTTAACAACGTTCTTAAAACGTTTTCACAAAAACAAAAATGTTTAGTTCTTTAAATCAGCTGATTCATCTATTAAAATAAATCGCCCAAACTCTGAAAAAGGACTAAAAACATCACGTTATCATACTAATGACTAAAACGGTAAACTTTGCACTAACGTTATTTACATATTCTGTAATACAGACTTGCCATTGACACTATTGTGGTTGACAAATGTATAAAAATAAATATGTTTAGCATCCAAAACGCGCAAAATTCCCGCCTAGTAAGCTAAATAAACAAACAAAACACAACTCCTCTGCGAAGTTTAAGTCCTAAACTGAAGTCAAAAGCGAAACGCACATCAAGACAAGATATTTTAACCTCAAAACGTTGAACTTTACCTGAGAACGTGTGAAAGTCCGGCGCGCATTCCTTCAGTCTCCCAGAGAGTCCAGAGATCTCAAGCTCTGCCTCCCATCATCTCCAATCCTGTCACCACAGTCCAGCCCTGCTCAAATAAACACGACTGTGAGGATGAGGATGATGACACACACCGTCGCCGCTGATCGCGGAAGGAGTCTCTGCGTCTCCGCCAGGAGCTTATAGCGCTACAATCAATACCAGAAACTCTCTGAGTAGGCTGCCGATGCAGTGTGGGCAGAAATGTTTTATGGTGTTTGAATAAACAGATGGTCTCTAAATTGTCTGTTTGTGTGTGTATCAATACCTCAAAGTGACTTTAATTTTGCATGAGTAGTTAATGGTTTTGGTATAATGCTTTTGCATCTTTAAATTTGAATAATTCACGACAGTGGAAACGGAAGAGCTTTTTAAAGCACCAGACGATGACTAATGACTCCTTGTGATCATGACAAACAGATCTAAAGAGATTGTCAAAGTTCTTTGCATCCAAGTGATCAAAAACCTCGTTTTTCTTAAATAAAAGAGCCGTCAAACGTTAAAGGAAAGTTCTCAGAATGTTCTCTCAGAGTTTAGTAAAGCTTACAGTAACATTAAAGAATGTTTGTTTGTCTTTTCTAACCCAGATAGCACACGTATGCTTGCAAGATGTCTGTCTTATCTTCTGGAAAGCATCTGCTGTACACATAAACATCTTAAAGACACTAATTTAGGCATCTGTTTGACATCTGATAGGAAATGTCTAATAGATGTATTGCATAGACTCTATGCATCTTGAAGATGTAAATTCAGACGTATACACTAAAAAAGAATTATGGTAAAAAACTGGCAGCTATGGTAATAATGTTTTTTTGTTTTACAGTGTTATGTTAAATTTATATAACTAAGATGAAATGTTTTTGAAAAAAACTGGACCTAAAACACAAAAACATTATAGAATGTAAATTTAACATTTTCTTTTCAAACATTAAAGTTGGATGGTCATTTATGTTTTTTTTATGAAAAGTTAATACATTTAAAAGTAACGTTCCCATAAAGTAAAGCTAACAAAAACAAAACAATTGAAAACACTGAATATTATAACTGTTCAGATAACCCAAATTAATGGGAACATTAGCAAAATGTTCTTAGTCCATATTTTTGCCAGCGGGGAAAAAAGATTTTATAGGTCTACAAAAGTGTTTACTATTTTTTTTCAGTCTCCTTACCAAATGTCTTCAAAGGCTCTGTAGTTCTGTGAGGAATTAGCGCTTGATCAGATACACGTGTGGGGTGAAGCTAAAGCCCTGTAAGCACTCTTGACTGAAATAAACATCTGATAGATGGGGAATCTCCGACAATTATGGAACTTTAGAGGACAAAAATGCCTCTTTCCACTTAGCCGGGGAGACATTTTAGCATAGCATGCTAAATACATCCATCAACACTGAGAAAACAACATGTGTTTCGCTGCGATTAGCTGTTAGCTGCCACCACTATCCCTATCTCTCCTTTTATTAATCTACGAGACAATAACAGTCTGTTTTACTGTGGTAATGACATGTCGTCGATCATTTAACGCAACGCAACAGTTAACATTCGCAATCAATGCTAAACATCTGCCATTTTGGAAGCCTACGCAATTAGCAAGACAAACATATTCTCTGCATCATTTTGGTTTGTAAATAAACTCTTACGTGAAGACATATGTTTATTGCATTTGTGCCTTTGATAAACAATGCTTTTTTTCGGCATCGCACATGCATTCCTCGCAAGGCCTGCCAAGTTTAGCTGATCTCGCCTTCGCAGATAACACAAGCCACATGACCAAATGAGACACTATAATCCAAACACATGCGGCTGAACTTATGACCTGATTTACTTTATGCTACTGACTTTTATGGCTTGTCTATGGTTATTTGCAGGCGCTGACTCTTGGCCAAGTTAAGAGCAGACGTTAAGAGTTTATAACTCATCTCTCAGAGGGGTGATTGTGAACCGCTTGTCGTTTGAGCATCTCCAGGGAAGGGCGGTATGATATATTACAGAAATAATGTACAGTTGCGTCATAAACTTTGATTTTCCTCCAAGTTTCATATGCTGCTTCCGAATAACTACTAATTTTGGGAATAAAACATGCTGAGTGACACGGGTTACGGATTATTTTCATTTTACTGGTATTTACAAACCTGCTCACGAACATCACTTCAAATCGTGCAGAAATAAAGCTGACTTGGAAGTAAAATCTTTATTTATTTTAAAGTACAGACTCATCTTACAAAACTAAAAGTTCTATTAAGTAATAACGTTAATTCTGAATGTTCGCCGATTGGTTAAAATGTCCAATTTTTAAATGCTTTACAAACATTTTTTAAGGAAACATTCCATTTTAGAATTTTGTAAACATTATGAGAACATTGCCTTTGAAATGTTCTCTGAAAGTTCTGGAATAACAACAACGTTACAAGAAAAAAAGATGAACGTCAAACGTCTTAGAAATAAAACAATCCATAAACCTTGTATAAATAATGTTTGTGAGGTAAAGTTTTGAGAACTTTACAAAAGACCAGTTAACTCTGCAGCCAAAAAAAGTGTCTTCTAAGCAACACAGTCTCACGACCAATTTGTACGTATTCGTACGAGGTGCCAATTTGTGCCAAATTGTACTAATTCGTACGACCTCTAACGATTTGTCTAAAACCACGTGATGGGTAGGTGTAGGGGCGGGGTTCAGTTTAGGTCATTCGTACAAATTCATACGAACTGGCATCTCGTAAAATATGTGCTATTTAGAATAAATCGTATGAGTGAGGTCGTACAAATTCGCCAACTCGTAAAATATGTACGAATTGCCATGAGATCAGGTTGGTTCTAAGAACAGTTAGGAAACATGCAAAGATTATGAGAAATGTTATTTTTTAATGTTCTCTGAGCATTCTGAAACAAGTTAATTTCATAAATGTACGATTTATGATCCCTTTATAAATGTGTATGCATAAACATTATTGTCTTTGAGAACGTTATTAAAGATCAGATAACTCAGCGTGAATGTTCTATTGATGAGCCTAAAAACGTTGAGAGAACCTTGCCAGAACGTTTCCTGTTAGCTGCGGGGCTTGCAGCATTTCGTTAAATTTTCAACACCTTTCAACAACACCAGTTCAAAATATCTTTTTCGAATGAACGTTCACTTTAATTTGGAGTCTATACAAGGAAATCCAGCTTTATTGCTTTATCAGACAGACAGATCCATGATACGCTGTGGTAGGTCCTCCAGCGCAGTGAACCCGTCTTGATAAGCCCAAAAAACCCATCAGCCAGCACACCTGAATCCAAGTGCTCTGTCAGTCAAGTGGCAGTCATCTGCAGCTAACAAACAGACACGTTCTGCTTCATTTCACCCCGAATCAGTGCATTTCCATGTAATTAAATTAAAGGCCTGCTGCCATGCCCACCGGGCAGCTTGTCAAGCCGCCCCTTTAATTGGGCACGGGCACCTGCAGCGCAGATGCCAACACCTGATGCCCATGCCGGCACCCTGGCACACGAGTACAGATCAAGGTCACGGCCGTCCCACTGTTTCACAACACACACACACTCACGGCTCCAGGAGAGAACAGCATTAGGCCTCGACCGCAGGCAGGTGCCTTTAAGAGAGCTCTATTCATTTAACCCAGAGGGAGGGTGTGTTACAGACGCCCTCTATTTGAACTCGTACGAAAAAAATTAAAATTATACAGCAAGGATCCAGACATATCACACGAACAGCATCCAAATCAACATGATAGATGACTGGGTAGCTGACAGGACATTTTTAAATAGAGTCTTAGTGTTGTAATAAATCTAAAAACTATATACATGCAGTTGTAGTTGCTTTAATGTTATGAGTCGATTAATTTTGACAATAAAATAAATACAAAGAAAAATGCAACACTTTAAATGTAGCGCTATATGTATTTTTTAACCTAAAAATCTGTAAATAATTAGCCATGCTAAGCATACCTCATTACAGCATACTAAAACTAGTTTAAGGGGTATTAGATGTACCACTCTGTTTTCATCACAATCTGAATCATTTTCTGTGTACTTTACAACACTGATGCCATTTTCACGGCAACGTATATTGCTGTTTTCATTTCTCCTGAACGCATAAAATGAAACTGCCTGCAGTAGGCTTGTTTATTTATCGCTCTGGCGAATTATATCTGTCTAAAAACTGAAATATATGTAGTTCGTGCACTATATATTTTTCCCTCTCGGGTGGCGTAACCCGGTTTTTTTCCTGCAGGCGCGAATAGCGCACGTGGTTGTGCGCATGCGTCAATCGCGGATAGCCGCGCTATAAACCTAGCCTAGATATAGATCAAATGGTTTCTAAGTAAAAGCCAAAACAAACAAAATTAAACTTTGCCACAAAACTGCCACCGATTCAAATTACAAGTAATTATCCAGACATGTTCAAACAATCTCCTGTAAGTGATCCATCAGTCACTGCAAGGAGCCTTCAGCAGTAAGCTGACGAGAAGGAAGATCATCTTCCAAATAAGGCTGCTGGCCATAAATTGTGACCTCTGAACTGCTGCAGGAAATGCTTTGGAAAACAAACACAGCGCTCTGGAGTCTAAATGACTCTGTGCTGATGTTTGTGAAGATCTGATCAAGCGAGAACACACTCGGCACACAGTGTTTTATATAGAACCCTCTCACCACCGCTTAGAGTATTAGCTACATACAGACAATGTTTGCACCCTTTTTTGGGAAATAAACCATGATGGCACTATGTTTTTTGGAAATACAATGGTATGTGAACATAACATAGATCAGGCTGCAGTTCTTAAAAATAGCATGGTTTTAAAGTAGTCTGTATTCTGTAACCATTGCTACACCACCATAGTACTTTGTAACAGGTTAAAAATTCAAAATTATTTTCTCTTAATGATTCACATGCACATACAATAAGTGACTATCCATCCACCTTCTACACCCGCTTCATCCTCTGTGGAGTGAAAGTCTATCCCAGCATGCCACTGTTTGAGTGCAAGAGAGAATGTAATTATATTAAACTGAGAATAAAACAATATAATTTGTGATCTTGCACCAGTTTATTATGCAGTCCCATAAGTAAAAGTGTAACCATGTTTTTGGTGTATAGATCATTTATATAACCACAGTTTTACAACAAATATAGTTAAACTGGTTACCTTTGAAATGTTCATTAAAAAAGCAAACAAATAAATAAATAAAATCCTTAAACCTTGTATAAATAATGTTTGTGAGGTTTAGTTTTGAGAACATTAATAAGGCTAGTTAACTCTGCAGCCAACAAAAGTGTGTTCTAAGTTTCATTTAGTTATGAAAATATTGTTTCTGGTTTTTATTTATTCATTTTTGGTTATATTTATGTTTGGGAAACATGCAAAGATTATGAAAAATGTTATTTTTTAATGTTCTCTGAGCGATCTGAAACAAGTCGTAGCAAAAAATGCTAGAAGATCATCCAACTAAAACATTTTCTAAATGTGTATGCATAAACATTTTTGTCTTTGAGAACATTATTAAAGATCAGATTACTCAGCGCGTGTACTATGTACTATTAATCTCTATTTGAGGAGGTGTGGGTAGTTTAATTACATACATTGGATGACTTTTCAGGTTACATTTATTTAAAACTTATTTAATATTTTCTCAAACGCCTCTTCTATATAAAGATAAGCTCCTGCAATTCTGGCCAAATTAATTAATTTAAGACTTATTAATGACCCCCTAGGTTTGATAAAAGATTGATTAGTGAAATTAAAGAATGATTTCATTAAAAAAAAAAGGGAAAAAAAAGAAAAAAAAAAGAAAAATGAAACGCCATCCCCCCTCCAAATTTACTCCCAGGACTCCTTCCCCCTGCATATAAACTACTGCTCAAAAATATGGGGTCAGTAAGATATTGAATGGTGTTTAAAGATGTTTCTTCTGCTCATCAAGGCTACATTTATTAGATTAAATATAATATATATTTTAAAATGTAATTTATTCCTGTGATACAAAGCATTATTACTCCAGTCTTATGTTGTTTTTTCCTTGTTATTCATCAAAGAAGAGAAAAAAGGAGAAAAGAAAACAATAACAGGTTCCAAAAAATATATTTGTCTGTTTCCAACACTGATAATAAAACATCAGCATATTATTATGATTTCTGAAAGGATCATGTGACACTGAAGACTGGAGTAATGATGCTTTGTATCGCAGGAATAAATTACATTTTAAAATATATTCACACAGAAACACTTATTTTAAATTGAAATAATATTTCACAATATTACATTTTTTTCTGGATTTTTAAAATAATAAATGCAGCCTTGATGAGTAGAAGAAACATCTTTAAAAACCATAAAATATATTTTTGAACGGTAGTGTTTGTTTATAAAACCATTTTATACTAAGTAGTAAAAACCTCAGATATAGCCTACCACAGCAGAGCATTTATCAGTAGCAAATTATGTTCAAATCAGGAAAAACTCCTCAACAAAAGTTTTTGTCATTTCCACAGAATCCATTAATATGAGAGATCTCGTATCATTTCACATCATTGTTATTGTCTAATCGGGTAAATTATTCATTATAAAAAGCATCTTCAGGATCCATTATGAGCAATGTGAAATATTCCTTTGGGCTTCATTTTGAAGTAAATAATGTGCAAAAGTAAATCGCTTCCAGTGTCTGTCACAAGAGGGCAGCACGGTGTCATACTAATGAAGAAAACCAGAACCCACAGAAGAAGTGACATGAGTAGCCTACCATTGGTAGTGCAGAAATGGTTTTGTTCATTGCCATGAGTAAAATTAAAACATCTGACACTTTGGATAATGTTACTCACTTTAGCCTCATGAAGCACAACCATCTACTTGCACGCGATAATATTCATTAGCTGAGAGCAAAAAAACAGACAAAAACACTTGATGTGCAATTATGAGCTGCTTTTAACGCTAATGCGCACAGCAAAATGAACAAATAGAGAAAAAAGTGACATAGTAATGTTTTTTAGCACTCTGAATCCTTGCATTAAATTCAATATTCACTACTCTAAGAATATTCTCAATTATTTAGAGTAAATCTAAATAACCGTTTTAGAAAGGTTATAGTTTTCCAGAAATATTGCTTCAGGGCAAACAAAAGCTGTTGACCCCGCAGCGCCCAACGTGTTCAGGGTGTAAAACGCTCTGTAAGTGCTGTGAAAGTGTTTAGAGAGCATATTTAGTTAAAAGAGCCCAAAAGCTCGTATAAGCGCGCGCCGCGCAGTGAAACGGCTCGTGCCGCAGCCAGCCTTCCGTGAACAGTGATTATGAAGGGTTGCGCGCAATCTGTCAAATTGTCTCATTTGCATAATAAACTCGGAGAGCAGCCACTCTCCTCTCGCCGAGATAAACCGTAAGTGTATTCAAGCGAATTTTCAGAAAGAAGTCATTTGCTTCCTCAAAAAAGGTCTCGGTTTAAGGTCGCACAAGAATTGGATTAGCATAACAGAGAGCTCCAACCTTCTGATTTCAGTTACTGAGGTACTTAAAGCTGAATTCAGTAACATTTGATCATATGTTTGTTGATATATGCGCTCCAGAAACGCCGCGAAACATCTGTAATGGAGGTGATGGGACTCCGGGAGTGAACTAGCCTATCTGTTCGCTTCAGCTTCCAGGCGTATAATAATTAACTCCCTTCTTCGCCAACATCTGCTTTATAACATACAAAACAAACAAACAAACAAACAACACATATGTCGAACAATTGTTCATCAATTTATCATGTGAACAATTAGCTACATAATTAGTCGCTTATTGACTCTCCTGGCGCTTGGGTGCAAAACTGCTTTTTCTCACAAAATGTGCGAAGTTGTAGCTATACTGTAGGCATTATTAAATATGAGCCAAGCACTGTACATGACTTGTGAAATATTAAGTGAGTAGATTGATTTAAAACAGAAACGAGCATAAAGATTGGATTGTTGCGATTTTGTCAACATTTGTCGGTCTGAGGAGTCGCAGCAGCCATTTTGTTTCTAGCGTCAACAGTTTAAAACGAGGGAAATTATCTAAAAATCTCAAACAATTTCTTTACGTTTTTTTTTTTTTGTGTGTGATGATTTTGACATGGTGGTGAAATCAAATGCAAGCCCAACCAAGATCTGTGGTGTTGCTCAAATCCTACCCCCCCAAAGTCTTCACATTGTTTAGAGCTGAAAATAATGTAAAAATATTCATCAGTACGTTGTTCTTGGTTAAGGACATCAAGACTCAATTTTTTAAAAATAAATAAATAAAACAACATGAATGAACATGCATAGGCAGAATTGAGTTTTTCACATTTTTAGTTTTCTAGATTTATTCATTTTTTTAACCAATCTTTGTATACAGGAAGGAAAGGAAAGGAAGTGATATGTGGCCAGGTATGGTTTCCCATACTAGGAATTTGTGCTCTGCATTTAACCCATCCAAGTGCACACACACACACACACACACACACACACACACACAGCGAGAAGTGAACACACACACACACACACACACACACACACACCGTGAACACACACAGATGATTCGCAACAGAATTATTCAGTATACCATTTTTCTTTCTACAAAATGTATGTAAAATGGTAATAAACAGGTTTTCTCATTATGTATAATGCAAAAACAAAATCTAATTTGCATATTAATGTGTTTTGGGCAACATATAATGAAAAAGAAGCGTAATAAAGGGAGCAATGATTGACAAGATTAAAAAAGATTAATAAATGTAATAAACATGCTTTTAGTAATGGTGTCCTCATATGAGGACATGTATGAAATCATATTTTCATACATTTTCATGAGATGGTGATTTATGACACGATTTAAAAATAAGACAGATTATAATGGTAATTACAAAATTTGATCATATTTCCAAAATGGTGAAACACTTGTGAAAAGCCCTGAATGTACTCTTTACAGGACATCCAGGCTTAAAACTGTGGCATGTAGAGTCTACATAGTTGTTCCCAGGCAAATGAGTGCTAATATAACACCTACACGACTGGAAAACAGAGAGAATTGAATTAAATACAGTGGCGGCTCTACACAGAGGCCTAGGGAGACCCGTGCCTCTGTAGACATGTCCCTGGCCACCCCTGTGCTGACCAAATAAAAACGTATGAATTTATTATGATTTTACACATGAGCGCCAAAAGTGGAACTAATACGACACATCGTTCTACACGGGTAAATAAGAGCCGCGTTTGTTGTCACGGAAACCTCTGCTTTTTTCGGGAAAACTAATTTTTTCCCCTAACTGAAGCCACGCAGTGATAACTGCAACGGTCATTGGGGCAGCAGAAGCAGGACTCGTTCCCGTGTCTCAGGGAACCTGGGTTACGAAAGTAACCTGTACGTTCCCTTTCTACACTTCACTTGTACTGCATCTGCTAAGACGCTATGGGAACACAGATCAATCCCGCTGTGCTGTAAGTATAGAACGACCAAAGCCTGACAGCGGACCTAGGGGAAACCCGAGGTTTGTTGTCATTTTTTAATGTGCCCCTCTGGTTAAACACTGGCCCTTTCTTGGCCCCCCTAGTAAAATTTGTCTAGAACTGCCACTGCAATAGTATGTGCGATAAAACATTCTAGATTACTCTAGAACAAATTTTGCCATTTTCAATACCAAGTCTAGTTTCTCCTCCACGTCTCAAGAAGAACTCAAGAAAACAAATCAAACACATTCGAAAGAATACACCCCCTGATTAGATCCGAACACAAGTGCATTGAACAATTTCTAAGCAATTATTCTGAGCAAAACCCATTCTATCTTGTTCATCTCTCAAAGATGATGTCTGGCTCTTTCTGCAGGATTACTTTTCCATGGCTTGATTCGATTGATGTGCCATTTGTAGCTCAGCTCTGCCACGGGCGGCGGACGGTCCAATTTACTTCGTTCTCATTTATTCGAAATTTCCATGGCTTTCGGCCGCTCCGATGCAAACAGCGCTTTGATGGGCTCCCGAGGAACAGCGCTAATGAGTTAGATGAGTGACGAGAAAAGCAATTAGCCCCGGATCTCCTTCACCTTCTCTTTTGCATTGTCTAGAAACATGAGGATTCCTAAGGCTTTTTACCAAGGTTTCATGCTGAACAAAAACCAACCTTTTGTTCTTTCGTCTTCAGCAGGACGCCGTCATGGACAGTAAATAGCACCGGGTGAATGGTTCAAGCCTCCAAGCGAGCCCAGTGACATTTGTTGAAGATTTGCACCAGATCTACTGACTGTGAGGAGATGTTAACGTAAACTTTCCTAGAACATCCTACTAACTTGGTTGTTTAGATCAGTCACTCAACGGACTTGTGAAACGTGAGGAATTCTGCATATAAATGGGCACGAAAAAAAACAATCAAACAACTGCTTCTTCCAGCGGTTTATGCGCAAATTCGCAGTCAATCTACAAGTCATTGACATCCCCAGGTCGCCGCGTTAAAATTGCGAGCGGCGGGTGGCAAAATGCATCGAGATGAGAAGACTTGTTAGATTACGAGCATGTTGAGCTTATGGATGTGTTTACCATTCAGGTATCATGCCAGATTGTGAAATAATTGATTGTTCTGTTGAGATGCCATGTGCGATGACAGCTGATTGGTCCTCGTATATGCAGCCGATAAGCAATTTCATTTTGCCATCTGCCTTGTCAAACCGAGCTCATGAAATTTTAATGATCCCATGGAAATCTAATGCTAGACTTAATATTAACTACGTCCATGAATATTTCCAGAGCAAATACGAGGCACACCATCATTTTCAGACAACATTTCTTTAATACAAAGTCAACATATCTACATACACAGTGGTTTCAAACCAATTATTGTGTCCATCAGAAGTAACAGTTTGAAAGCGATAGCACTTGGCCTTCGTACAAAGAAACTATTTTCACGTTTGTGTTTGGCTTGTTTTTTTTTGTTGGCCGTGGTTTTAATACGTTCACTTTTGTATATTGGTTCTCCGTTGTTTGTAGTCTAATCGATCCACACGTTTGGCTCCCGTTGTCGAACGTCCTTGTGTTGAGCAGACGAGCAGGGCTTCCGAGCACCTTTTCCATCGTACGTTTTGGAGATCAGTCCGACAAGTCCAAATGTCCTTTTTTTCCTCCCGAGGAAAAGTTCGTTAGAAACACACACAACTCCCAACAGTTTAAAAGGCAGCGCTGGAATTTCCAGATTCCAAGTTCTCTCGTACTTCGTCCCCCAACGTAAAAACAAAATAAGGATAAAAGAGAACTAAACATGGCATCGGTAAACTTCTAGAGCATTGCGATGAACTACAATTAAAAAAAAAATGAAGAGCAGAGGCAGTGGTGAGAGAGGGGCGTGTTTTTAAACTAGCAATGATGACGTGAAGCTAATCACCAAACGCGCAACCAAATCAAGGCAGTTTACTCTTGCTGTTCGTGTGGCATTTTATAGGCACTGGCCATTTTATAAGCCCTTCTTCCCCATCTAACAACAGAATCACTCAGAATGAGAAAAACACAAAATGATTAGCGCTTCATGCTCGGGTACGGGTAAAAATGGGTTTCATTTTTGGGTGAATCTCATAAAACCTTTCTAGAAAATTACTGGCCCATATTTCACTTCAAAATAAAAAACAACAACAACTAAGAAATCACGTTTTGCTTGGAGAAGGATTTTTTTTGCATGACATTTTATTTTCAAGATTTTTCCCAGCAATGCTCATAATCATAGTCATACCAAAAAATACAAATACCATTTTCATTACCATAATGCAAAAAAAGCCACATTAGTTAAATGTGAAACTGATTTAAAACAATTTGTTACACTGATTACCATGTTTAAATATAGGTATTTTTTATTTTGGAGTGAAATCTGTCAGACATGTATTAATGTATTGCAAATGTTAAAAAATAAGAGGGATAAGTCTTATGGGAAAAGGAGGAGTGTTGTGATTTCTCTCACCACTGGACTGCCGTGTGTGTTGGTTAAGATAAGAAAAAAAGTGAAGAGTTGGGAAAAGAACCAACAAATGGATCAGAAAAAAAAGAGGAATAAAGTGAAGAGAGATAAACAGAGCTGTTAGCGTGAGACAAAGCTTCTTTCAAAACTGTGGAAGGTTTCCATTAGCATAAACATTTTTTTTGTTATTGGTTATCTCAGTTTTGTTCAAAGACAGAAATCTTGTGGGTCAAATTATACAAATACATATAATATATATTTGTTTATTTACAGGCATTATATTCAGGATCATAGCTGATATCTAACAAACGATTGAACATTCGGTGTTTTGAAAAGTAAAAAGACAAGTAATGTTTCAAAAAATGAAAGCTTTCACAGATATATGGGCTGTAACAAAATTATTTTGGGATTTTTTGTAAAATTGGGAAAGTATAGATAATTAGTCTTTTTGTTCAATTCAATATTTAGTAAACCAGTTCTACATCTTTTATAAAAGTAATACTTTAGTTAATATAGTACTATTGATGAATAACGACAGGATTGCAATCATAATTCAACCTTCATCACTGGGCAACAGGAAGTCAAAGCAATCCCTACAATGATTCATGGGAAATTTCTGCATTTCTGATAATGCATTTCCTAGACTCTTTAAAAAAAAACAAAAAGCAATAAAAAGTCATTCATGATTTCATAATTTCATGGTGGTATAAAAATTAGCGCCCGCTTCAAAAAAAACAAAAAAAGGCTATTCATATGAAGATTTGGATACATCTTTATATTCTGCATTTAAATATAATATATGTGAGTGTGTATGTATACATTCACGTCCCATTCGTCTATGTATACATGCACACAAACAAATCTCACGTTACATTTCTACAGTGAAAAAATAGAATGTCTTGTAACATAATATGAGCAAAATGAGCATTATTTTTTCTTGCTAATAAAAAAAATGAGTACAGTATCTTTGTAAAAAAAAAAAAAAAAAGCAAAACACTAAACCAAGAAATCAAATGGCAGTTAAGAAGATAATAGTCAAAATAATACAACAATAATGCATTAGATTTTTTTTTCTATGATGTTACAAGAATAAGGCTTTTTTGGAAATAAGATTACACACGGCTCCTTTCATTCTCTCACCAGTCAGAACACTCCAGGTTCAAGCATTCTCCAGTACAGCCAATCAGCTCTAACAGTGGCGCGCAGGCCCCTCCCCCTTATACACATATCCATGAGTGTGTAAAACAGTCCCACCTACAACAACAGGTTCACAAGATAGTTGTACCGCAGTTTCATGGCGCAAACATATGCCCGGTTTCTTGCTCTTCATTAGCCAAAATCCATTGAAGAATCACCTCAAAAAACCAACAAAGGAACGCAAGAAATCCCAAATTAACCAGGAATGGCTCGTTGATGATGTTAAAATGCATTTTCATTCTGGGCGACTGTTGGTGCAAAAGGAAATGGATTGATTGGAGGGACCAGCACACGTAATCTCGCACACTTTCGTCCGATGAATTGGACTCTTCACATGTACACACAGCATAATGGAGCAAAAGCAGCATGTTTGGTATCAAGAGCAAAACGAAACAAAAAAAAAAAAAACTGTTGTAAGACAAAAAATAGTTTGAAACGATGGCGATGAACGTTGGTCACTGGGGACGTCAAAGTACCGGAAACAAGACATAGCCACGCATCCCCCGTCCGGTCCGCCAAATACATTGCGTACGTCAATGGAGAGACCAGTCAATGTATCAGATGAAGTCACAGAAGAAACTTCGTTGGTGGCTCCTCTTGTCTTCAACTCCAATTGATGCAACAGGTCGAGCTCCCATTTGTTATCGAGGATGGAAATGGAGCTTACAGGTGCTGAAAAAACTCTGGACTTTGTTGATGTTTCCTCTGGTCCTACTCTCCAGATGATGCAATATTTCACACTCCCATTGGCTCTCGATGGAGATGGATCTACATTCCCTCCAAAGAAACTCAAGACTTTGTTGGTGGTTCTTGTCCAAATCTCCCATTTAAGCTTCGATTGGCCTTTGAGAGGTGCAGATGGATCTTCATTGCGCCAAAGTAACTCAAGATTTCTTTAGTGGATCCTCTGGTCCTAATCTCCCATTCACGCAACAGCTCTGGTCCTAATCTCCCATTCAAGCTTCCATTGGCTCTTGAGGATGGAAATGGATTTGCTTTGTGCCAAAGAAACTTGTGTCTTCACTGGCAGTTCCTATGGTCCAAATCTCTCAATTATGCAACAGGTCAAGCTCCGATTGGCTCTCGAGGATGAAATTGGAGTTACATTGCACCAAAGAAACTCAAGACTTGTGCGTTGGACCCTCTGGTCCTAATCTCCAGTTGACACAACTTTTCATGTTCCCATTGGCTCTCCAGAAGTAAAGATAGAGCTACATTGGCAGAAACGATCACTAGCCCATCCTCGAACGCACCAAAAAACTGTCCCCACCTCAAGAAACCGATGCAAGGGGTTTCAAACCATTTCCTTGAATGCCTCAGAGCCTCAAGACATGTCGAGTTCTTGTTTGGAGACACCCGAAGGGTGACTTTCTCAAGCAGATGAATGGTTTGCCTTAAATTGCTTCTTTTGTGGGCTCCTAATTTTGTCCAAATGGCAACATGTCAAATAGAGGCTTGGACCCAAGACGTGAGCAGCAAAAGTCTTGTCTTTACCGTTGCGCCAACATTTCCATTGAAGACAGCAATGTTTAACTGACAGATGACATTTCAATGGAAGCGTTTCCACTGTAGTAAACAAAGAAGGATTTTAAACACCAACCAATTAGGTGCCCATCATTTATACTTTAATTTGTGGTCATGTTGTATCTCACCGACTTTTCCTTCATGTCTTTTTGTAATATGTTCATAGAGTTAGTTTGAAAAGAAACAATGCTTGTCCTCCACGTCAGAACACTTGAGGTAAAGTTAGTGGTCCGACACCAAGATAGTCATTCCCACCCTACAGCCTGAGCCAAAACGTTTGGTTCCTCCATCACAAGCTTGGGACTTAGAAGGGTTTGGGATCCATTTGCATTTCTCCAGTGTTGCTTGTCCAATTGGGGTTACACACGACACGTTTTGATTGATTGGTTCCAAAAGATGATTCTTCAAAAAATTGTATGAATTGTGTGTAGTTGTCATCGTTTCGTGTTTTCAAGCAAGTTGTTATGGCTCAGGAGGCTGTTGGGGGGAGGGGGGCTTGTGGGGCAGGGGGGGGGGGACAAAAATGGCTTTTTACGTTGCATAGTGATCAAAACTTCCCAGGTACTCCAAAGCCGCCTGATAGCAAAACTGGTACTCATCCTGTGAAGCGAAACACAAAGGCATCAGCGTTCGCCATGACTTCAGTTCACCAACCGTACAGCTATTAAACAAGACAATCTGCCCTAAAACAGAAGCTCTGGACCCTCACCTCTGTTTGAACCATCGCTGGTCGTTGCGTTCTCAGCATCTTCACCGTCTGGAAGATGTCCACCACACCCTCGTAGCGCATCCGCTCCAGCACGATGCTTAGCGTGATGAAGACCCCGGTCCGCCCCACACCGGCACTGCAGCGAGGAAAACACAAGCTTGTGTTAAAAGCGCTGAGAACTGATGATGGCACAGTGGAAAAGGGTTAGTTTGTTAGCATGAATGGTAATATAAATGTAAAATTTGTTTTCAGCTGAGGAATCCTGCCAACAAAGAATCATATCTGTTTTTCAGTGGAAACATCAAAATATTTGTGAAGGTACATTTACTTGAGAAACAAAATTGCAGTTATATTAACATTAATATTTGAAGTGTTATGTATGGAAATGGAATTTTATCATACTGCTATATTATATTCTCCAGTTAGAAATTAGTATGATATGGCCTCACTATTTTTTTTTTAGATAGTTATTTTGTTAAAAATGTTTGCCATAATTATTAATTATTCCATGAATGAAAATAATGAATAAATACAAAAATAAATAAAAATAAAAAAGAATTAAATAAAAGTAGATTTGAAACAAAAATTAGGGCCGGGACTTTAACACGTTAATTTAGATTAATTAATTATACAAAAATTTTTGCACCGCGGAACGTCTCTCACTGGATGAGTTTCGGCGGACCGATTATACTGGAGCACCAACTAGTGTTTCTAATGTACTAATGTATAATAAATGTGATTTTGGTAGTCATGACATTATGTTCATTCATTTGTCACAATGCAGGGTAAAGTGCATTGCTCTCGCTCACTGTGCACATTATACATACTGCATACTACACTATTTCAAAAGCCCTGGCTAGTGTACTATTCTGAAGTGACGCTATAAGAGCAGCAGAATGAAGCAGCCTCGTTCAGTCTGAAGAAACGCAGATCTAAGCTTGTCTCTCCATGACAGCGCTTTAAATAGGAGGAGTCTTAAGTCTGATTTTTCAAGGCTGCTTCGTAAGCTGCTTTGGCGCTGAGCGATTCCACCAAGCCAACAATAATTGATATGACAACAGGCTTAATTTTACCCCACGCCTCCACTTGGCAATCGAAAGTGACAAACGGCTTGGGAAAGCTGCGAACGGAGCTCTCCGATTGGCTGAGGCAAGCAACCAATCACAGCGCGGCGTTATACTGACGCAACCTCGCAGGAAGAGTCTAATGAAAAAGCATTTCGGAGTCTCGTGACGGTGACTGTCGTAAAAACAAAACGCTTTTATGGTTTCTGTCCGGCCGTGTTGCCAGAAGAGGCTGAAGAAAGAAAGAAGTGGCTCGGCTCTCAGACTTCAGCCCCAGCGCTGCTTAAATAGATAGACTTTCAAATCTGACAGGCGTGAAGACGCGCTGAATGAGAGGATTTACACTTCCATTCAGTCGACGTAATCATGCAATTAATGACAAAACCATGTGGCTCTATTAGATATGAAATCTGGGCGAGAGATGGATGGAGAGAGAGAGAGAGGACGATTAAAGACGGAGTTCAAGCGGCGCTGAAAACCACGGCAGAGACAAAAGAGTCTTTCCTGCACAAATCAATTATTCATCCCAAAAACATTCTCAAGACAAAATAAATGCGCTTGAGAGGCAACATTTTTTCATTAAGCGTACATTTATTTTTCTCATATACCCACAAAACACAATTTTCTTAAGTTGTTGTTGTTTACTAGTATGAATATTTCAAGATTTATAAATCAAACTACATCTACTTGAGAAGAAACGTATGCTTTCTGAAGAGGGCCAATCACAATTAAATGTAGTGACAATTACTATAATTACTTCAAATACATTCATTAATATTTAATGTATTACAATATTGTTACATTTCAATGCAATATATTACAATGGTATTATAATTATCAGTGTAATAAATTACTATTATTATTATTTTATTATTACCACTATTCTAAAAAATTTATATAATTAAATCATGAAAAGTATATATATTTATATAATAAAATTAATTAAAATTATTAGTATTTACAGTATCATAAAGCACAATATTTAAAATTATATTCTTAATATATAATTTACATTTTATTTGCATATATTTTATATCAATTGAAAATGTAAATCATTTATTAAAAATAGATACAATAAAAATTGACAGATAAATAAATAGAATAAATTATTAAATATTTTAAGTAATTTGTCAATAATATTATTGAAGTGTTAACATTAAAATGATTATATATAATCGTTATTATATATAACTATATAAACAGCATCTATCTGTATATTTGAAATGATAAATGATGAAGTGCCGTATAATATACTAATAATCATATATAATAAAGTTACCATACATAAAAGAGGTTGTTTTTCTGCTTTAGAAAAATACATCTACACGTATTAATTATATATAATTATAATTACATGTACACTTATATGTTTTGTTTTGATTAAATTAATTTATTTTGTTTCCAGTACAAATATTTCAACATTATAAATGAAATGGCATTTACTTGAGGAGAGATATTAAGTGCTGTTTAAGCTTAAAACGAGCACAAATATCTAAACTAAGCTCGACTCAAAGGAGAAATGAGATTATTTTTTCTAACCCTGCTGGCTGATATTTGTTTCGTTTTAAGAAAAAACTCACTTCATTTTGATACATCTGTGTGGGAAAAACCCCCCACTTGCATCATTTTTGCTTCTCAGATAAATGTATCTTGGTTTTATTTTATTTTTACTGGAAAACAAGATGATGCAATGCAGTCAAGATCAAAAAGAGCAAAAGCAGCACAAAAAGGTCTCTGTGATGAAGACGAGGCGACAGACAGAGAGACGGAGAGAAGACGGATGAAGAGCGAGAGCCTCCAGAAAACAAACAGCAAGAAATGATGTGGTTTAGAATAAATGCCACTTATTCAGTAATCATTATTAATAGTGCTATACATATATAAAACATTTAGTTTTCATATTCTATTATGTATATAGTATATGGTTATTGTATAATATAAAAGAAACTGATGTAAAAAATACTGTTTAAAACAAATGATATATAGTCTGGAAGCTGCACGGAAGGCTGATGGGATATCTCCTCACCTGCAGTGGACAGAGATGGGCCCGTCCTGTCCAAACTGCTCCTTAGTTTTATGCACCTGTCCGATGAAGTCGATGAAGCCCTCTCCTGATTTCGGGACGCCCTGCTCGGGCCAGTCGGTGAACTGGAACTGCCGTACGGTCCTGGACTGACCGTCCTGAGACACAAACACAAACAAACACTTAGACTCCCACAATCCTTCACTGCACACCGAGACGGGGACGGATGGCTTCATCTTTAACAGGCCGCAGCGACTCTGCTAATCGATGGCTGGAGAAGCCCTGACGGATGAAGACGAGAGACGCTCCAGCGAATCAAACACTACCAAACATTACTGCTTCCTAATCATTCTGCTTAATAGTTCAATTAATAACAATAATGATAAACTTATGAATGGGTTCCTCAATTTATGTATATTTTTATATTCTTTCATTTAATCATTTTAAATAATAAATTAAATAATTTATTCACTTAATAAACAATAATAATAATAATAATAATAATAAATATAAGCAGGTAAACAATGCCTTTTTTACAAGTATTATTACCATGATATTGAATAAAATATTTTTTTCTTCTAAACAAATGTTTAAAAAAATTATAGTATTAATAATAATAATAATAATAATTCTTCTGTGTGATCATTAAAACATAAACTAATTATTTGAATATATGCAACAATTTGAATATATTTATTAATAAAATTTTATTGATACAGCATGTGACACACAATTACTTTCTATATATAAGTGTAATAGAATAAGTATAAATAAAAGTGTATAATAAATAAAATATAATTACATCATTTTATTTATAATAATAGCAATTTCTAAGTAATAATAATAATTAATACTAATAATTAGTGCTGTAAAATAATGAATCACATCCAAAATAAAGGTGTTTGTTTGCATAATATAATACACACACGCATGTATATAATTCAGAAAAATGCTATGTTTATATATTAAATATATTTATTTGTAATATAAATTTTATGAACATAAACGTATGCATGTAAACAATTTTCCAAATATATACGGTATGTGTGTGTATTTATATAATACAGAACACACATTTAATTATTTGACAGCATATTATTACTAATATTTAATTATATATGTAATTATTAATTTATTACAACAATTAGATAACTTTGCAACAATAGCTTTATCTGAGTAATAATGGGTCCTAAAAGTCATAAATCCCAATCTATATACTGAATACTCTCTCTCTCTCTCTCTCTATATATATATGTCAGTCACGCGCTGAGTCTTTATTCGTCTGTGTTTGATTAACTGCGAAAGCAGTTTGTTTTTGCCGCCACATAAGAAGAGTGAAAGAAAGCGAGGCGTATAGGAGCCGGGACTGAGCTCTGCAGCCAAGTGTGTCCAATCGTCTGATTAAATACGTGACTTGTTCTGCGTCCCATCATGCCTCACTCCAGGCCCCGCCTCCTCTAGTCAGCTCTGATTAAAGCTCTCTTTGATTCTCGCTGCAGTCTGATTACTGGAGAGCCGGGCTGGATGATTCAATCACAATTAAAGTGCTCGGGATGCTCGTTTGGTCTCGGGCCCGTCCGCTCGTGGTCGTTTGTAACGAAAGGCCACTCGACTGATGAGGGCTGGAGTCGTTAAGTGAGCGCTCGCTGCTTGATGGCATATTCAGACATTTCTAGAGGAAGCCCTACCGCTGAGACTCATGCGAAACACGATTATAAGATAGCTAGCAGTATTTCGGCTCAGAATAGATGTAGAACGAAATTTAATTGCATCATTTTTTTTACCCAAAACACTTTGTATTTTATATAATCTGCAAAAATGTGCTTTTTTTTAATATATTGTATTACCTTGTTTTTATGGCACAATATTTATTCATATTATTAAGAAATTATTTACTAAATGCTATTTAAAAATGATACTCAGAAATAGTAATTATAGTAATTATATAATATAATATAAATCAATGAAATAAAAAATACTCATAATAATTAAAATTAAATATATTAATATTGAATTGCTAATGGCAGTAAACAATACACATTTTATTACAATTATTTACATAAAATTAATTTCTAATATTAATAATACAGACATAAATAATAATATTTGCATTAATATTAATCTTTTTACCACATGATTTTCCTTTTTTTTTTAACTAGATATATGTCATGATAATACCATTAAGTATCATGGCATATAAACGTGGTAATCACTATTGTATACAGGAAAATACCATTGCATTACCATGTTTTTTCCCCCATTATGCCATCATATTCTTTAAAATGTAGCCGTTCAATACCACATTATCACAGTATCTAGATGATTTCAAACATGGTACCATAGTAGTACTGTGTTTTTGGGCACATATAATGTTAATACCATGATAATCCTGAAAATATCTTGGAGATACTTTATAGTGGTCCATTGTATTTCCAAGAAAGGTCCGAAATAACATGCTAGTACCCTTTTCGTAAGAACACCACAAAGTACCTTGAGATAAAAGCCTTACAAAAGGTACATGAACATGGCAATCATTCAGTCCCCAATATTTGTGCGCTGTATTTCAGGACTCACCCGAGCATCGGTCACTTTGAACTCTCTGAGGATGTACTGCGGCATGTTGTACTCCGCCATGGGATCCACCACAAAGTACTGATATCTAGCGGAGCGCTCCGCCGGCCAGTACTGGTGACACTTTTCCTGTGAAAACACACAACAATATCATTAAATGACACAGTCTGGAAGCTGAAAGCCACCGGATTTAAAGGCGACAGTCACTCACTCGTCCCATCTCCCTCAGTTTGGTCAGCATCACCACAATGGTGGAGTTGTTCTCCCACAACATCCTCCAGAAGTCTTCAGTGGTCTCCGCTAACGGGCCTTGTGTGGCTATATAAGCCCTCTGTTGCCTACAGCAAAGAGAAAATGAGTGCCTGTGAATTAAGGTGCTTAAATTGGCAAAACGAAACAACTTCGGGTCTCTTTCTCTCTGCTGCAGTACCTGTATCCATCAATGAAGCTGGAGTTGATATAGTCGGACCCCTCCAGCCCTCGGATGGGCTGCAGGCACACTCGAGTGGTCTCATAGGGCATGATGTTGACCAGGCGGTTTTTGAATTTGTTGCATGGCAGATTGGCACTTATGAATCTGGACGTGTGGGCCTTGGAGTTCGCCAAGCGCTGTAGAAAGACAAATACCATCGATTCATTCAAGCCAATTTCTGAAACTCGCATGTTCAGCATGTTTTCTGCAAAAACGTTCGACGTGTTCACGCTTGACGTGACGTAAGGACATAAAAAAGCAAGGCCAAATCCGATCAGACCGGTCAGACTGAAACGGATTTCCAGAAATGCAATTTGAATAGGATTCCAAACCACATGCGAACGTAGCTGGGATTCAGATCAATCGGATCAGATTTCAATCGCAATCTGGGCTGACAGTCTGAACGGGGCTAAAGGGCTCCACATGATCCCAGCCAATGAATAAGGGTCCTATCTGGTGAAATGTTCAGTCATTTTCCTAAAAAAAAATACACATGCATATACTTTTTAACCACAAATGCTCGCCTTGCACTAGCTCGACCTCACATATAATGTAATCATGCACGTGTGAAGTATGTAGAAAAACCTTTTCCAAAGAAATTCAAACACCCTTAACAGCAATGTTGGACGATTTCGAATTTTTACTGTGGGAGTTGAACTTATTGTTTTGAATGCTGTTGCTTAAGTGCAAAGAATTTTAAATGTAATCCAAAGAGTGTCCTGTAGGGGGAAAACAAAAGTCAAAGGTTGTAGCTGATAGACTGTGCGTCACAGTCAATACAGCTCACCAAACAGACAGCTCATCGAGTCTGTGTCTTCTTTAACTTGTGTCTTAATTTCCCGCATGAATCCCAGACAGTCGTTTAACCGCTCCGACCCTTTATTTTTGGTGTAATGCCTCTATTTTCTCTCAGTCTCAGTCTGTTTATAAATGGGCGAGACAGGGTGACCCAGTTTATGTAGCACTCGCAGGAAACCTGTCCATGCTCGTTGCTGTAATAATGACCAAAATCCCCATTTTTCATCCATCAGGTGGCATGGAACTACTCTGAAACAATTGGAAAGTCATGCAACTTCGGCGGCAATTGGCGAAATGGGTCACTGTCGCTTTTAGGAAGCCGCTTCGCATTCATACTCGGACTGGACGCCACCGTTTTGTACGCGCACATACACCTCGTACTCTCGTGTCATGATCCAAATTAGAGCTTGTAACCATCAATTAACATCAACCGAGCTACAGTGCCCGTAATTCTTCTCCGTTTTCTAGGTCAGTTGTCTGGAAGCATTGTCTTCTTTTAACTGGACGAGCCTGGCACATCTAGAAACTGTGCCGCACTTTCTCTCTTCTGCTCTGCCAGGTAATGCCGTTGCCCGGTTATAAATCCATTCAGCTCCCGCTCCAGGCCTAGCCTTTTTTTCTTCTTTCTTTCAGAAGCAGCCACTGGCTGTTTGTCTTTCCTTTGAGTCTTTGAGTAGCTTTCAAAGAGGGACCTGGAAGGGCATGAGGCATTCCGGTGGGAAGCGCCAGCTATGAACCGAGCTGTTGAAATAATAAGCACGCGCGCGCACACATACACTTTGGATGGTTTAGCTGTCTGGGGTAGAGTTTAAAAGAGGTTTGTGACATGGTTAGCCCTCTAGGCACCGTATTAGCACTAGCACTCTCATTGTGTTGGGAAAGATTCTATCCCCCATGCTAACCTTGTAAATATGACAAATAAAAGTCATAAATTGTGTGTTAGTATACAGTTTCTGATATAAGAGTATGTTTTTTGGTTGACTGTTACCTCTTTAGCTGACTACTCAGCTGTCTAGTTTTGCATGATTCTGACTTGCAAACCTAGCACACCATTAACTGATTGGCCTGCCGTCTTATCATACCTTTAGCCTAAAAGTTTAGCACGTCGCTATTTGATTTCCTGACTAGAACTTGATTTTCTTGCTACATTTCAGCTACTTCATATATTCGCACACAAGAACCCGTTTCTGACCAGTTTGCAAACCAATTCAGAAATGTTGCTCATGTTTACTCGTGAATTGGACTTTGCTAGCAGTGCTTTAGCAAACACCAGACGGCTTTTGACAAAACCAAAAAGGTGTACCAGCTAATGCTAACGGAAAAGAAGACCAGAGGCCGTTTTTTTTTAATGGATGTCAATAGAGGAGAGGCTTTACTACACTGAATAAACAGCTTTTTAGAAGAAACAGCTTATCATTTAATGAATCAACAGCCTATCTGCTAATCTTCAACATGTTTTACACTAACCAATGCTTTTGAGTTTAACTGTTTACAATCTTTTGTACCACTTGATGTCTAAAATAACCCCTTTTGACTAGGGATGCAACGGTTTTCGATGGTTTATCGAACCGGTTCGGCACACCCACGTGGAGCGCCATGTTTTGGTAGCCTATAGGAGGCATTAAACTTTCATTTCAACTAAAAGTGGCATTTTCTGTTTATTAAGCGCATAGACAATCAGGCGATGGTCAGAAATTCTCAAGACTAGTGATGGGTCGTTCATTTTGAACGAATCTTTAATGTGACTCGGGAAGAACGAGTCGTCTCGTGGG
>JAUMHQ010000087.1:1517193-1589028 GCA_032361165.1 Enteromius paludinosus
TACAGTACTGTACAGTAATATTGATGTATCGAAACCGAACCGTTACCGTGGCCAGAAAACCGTGATACAAACCGAACTATGGCTGGGCGATATATATCGTACGAGTTCTTTGATTAGCGGTCAAATCAAAGAACCGGCTTTATTGACGAGATACGCATAATATATCGACCAGCCTAAACCGAACGTGGGCTCACTGTACCGTTGCATCCCTACTTTTGACAATGCTACTCGATAAAAGAGCTTTACTACTATGATTTCAAAAAATAGAATTGCTAGTGGGTCCCATCATTAAACTAACTGGTTTGCCACCTCGCTAATGCTTCCAATGCTTCTCCCAGGGTTGGTGAGGATTACTTTGTTTCAGGCTAAAGAGCAAAAAAAGGAAGAAAGAAGAAAAAGGAAAGAACTAAATCTTTTCAAGGTCTTGGAGGCCAGAAACCTGAAAGAGTGTTTCAGTCGCCAAACAGAGCTCCACAATCCCTCTCTGCTCATTAGCGAGCACATCGCTTCTCCTCAACATCCGTCTTCATCGGGTGTTAATTACCCTTCCCACAATCCCTCGCTGGCTGTCGTCAACTTTTGGTCGTCTCTGTCACAACTAGAGTTTCACATCTGCGTCTACAGTAAGAAAACATGCCGCCGAGAGGTGTCGATTGCTACTAGAGGTTTTATCTTGTGCCCTCCAGAACAACATTTCCCAGAGTATCTGATGAGGTGTAATTAGAGATGGCTAGTTGCATGCAATAAACCTGTTTCTACTTTTCATGCTTACCTTAAACTCCAGCTCCATGCCACTAACGTGCTCTCCGGTCTCCACCTGCGCCAGCTTCTGGATGTAGGAGAACAGGCTTCGTGCCGCCACCTCTGTATTCCCACAGGCCACGGCCTCCAGGAGGGCATCGTGGATGAAGCTGTACTGGTCTTCCGTCTGCACCATGTAGTTCCTCTGGGAACGCATGAGGGTCACGTGACCGTAGATGTCCACCGTCTTCTCATGCTTGATACGCTCTAGCATGGCGTCAATCACGATAAAGCAGCCTGTGCGGCCCACACCAGCGCTGAAAACACACACAAGTCAGAGACGAAAGTTGCTGGAGAGTTTGGTTTCTTTTAGTGCTGTCAAAATTACCGCAAGATGAGATGCCAGGCCATATTTCGCATGTCCTGTCAGCCGTTATACTGCCATCTTTTAATATGCTTTTCAATTGCAAGCACAAATATAGCTGTAGCTTGTGTGATTTCATATTAACGTGCAAATGAAACTACGAGATTGAATATTAGATTTGCGGCATTTTTTGCAGCGGCAGCTCTTAAAGTATTAGCAGCTAGAAAATCTAATTCTCCAGCTGGTAATCAATAACTTTACTAGCTTTAAGGATTCATCTACATTTAATTTAGTGTTTGACAACTTTTTTTTAATTTCCTACTTGCCGAGGGGCATGTAACATTTATCATAATGCAATTATTTGAAGACTGTTTTAAGTTTTTGTACATTAGAAGTCATAAGTGTAATAAATGGTAAAATTGCTCAACTATATTTTAATGCTAGAATAGTCTGCATTACATATAGTCAATAGCCGATTTTCCACTGTCGGGCCAGTGCGTGCCAGTTCTTTAAACGAGCCAGGTTGGGGCTAATAACCTCGGACCTGAAGCTCTGCTGCACTTCACTAAAACCCGCCCTGCTTTTGGTTCGACGGTGGAATGGCTAATGGCTAAAGATTAGGGTGAGAAACAAAACCTAGACACATCAACAGTATTGATACTTGCCTTCAGATGCCATCAAACAAATACACCAGCTTTCTGTTGTTTCTACATTCATTTGAAGATTGGATGTCAAATTACTAAAATGTGGATCCAGACCTGCAGTGGGCGATGATGGGGCCTGCGTCCGGCGGATTGCAGGTCTTCACCCTCCTGAGGAAGGCCAGGAATGGAGTGGGGTACTCGGGAACGCCGTGGTCCGGCCAGGCGGTGAACTGGAACTGTCGAACCTCTCGCTTTTCACTGGAACCATTCTGAAACAAGAGCAAGGGCTGCCACGCTAAGTTGCATGAATACACAGGAATAAGGCCCTTGTTTTAACAATGCACGATTTAATCATGCAAGTATGAGACCATGGAGTTGTCTAGTAGTTCAAGGACCTTACATGTCAGTGTGACAAACATGCTATGTTCGGGAATCGCCTTGTGCCACTAAAATGTCTTCTACAGTGTATTTCAACACAACAAGGCAGCCAGGAACATGTCTGCCGCAGAGGAGATTTCGTTAAGAAGAGGGAGAGACATCAGTGTCCTGCTAGTTCTAGCTGCTAGCCTTTATTTCTCATCCTGGATGTCTTTAAAGGGAGGTTTTGCATTTCAATGTCGCTGCTGTTCCAACAGAGGCTCCCTTTGAATAAATGAATAAATAAACGATGTAATTAAGAGCAAACTGGCCCAGTTTTGCCAGATACTTTTTTTCCCCCTCTGGCTGTCTTCTGCAGGCTGTTTCTCTGCAGTGGATGGGCTTGTGCAGGATTGTTTTTAAGAATTCATGACTCTGGGTTGACTGTGTGTGTGCGCGACTGCAGGATATGCGCTCACATAAATACACCTCACTGTTCCAGCAAGTATGTGTGCGAGGGTTGTAAGCAAACTCTGACTATTCAAGCCTAGCGATGCAATACAACAACTGTGGTGCAACACAAACACACCTCATCTGTATGCGAAGAAAAAAAAAGGAGTCAGGCGAAGACCATCGAAGTGCAAGCCAACCGAATTGCTCATTCATAGCTCAGGAGATCTCTTCTGAGACTAGTGGATTACTGGGACAAATCTGAGAAGATCACATTACTCTCCGTGCTGTCTAGGAGAATCAATTGAGATCTCATTTCTCTCTCCTGGGGGTTTAAACCAAAGCTTCATCCCGTAACCATAAGCACGCTCTTCATGCTCTGTGCGACAGTCTCGCCTTAATCAATGCTTCTGTTCGTGTCTTACGGGCGCCCTTCACTACAGTAAAAGCTCAATCCATTTTAATTCACGTTACGGTCTGACCGTGCAACTGGCTGACCCCTCTCTATTTCTCTCCCTCGCTCCCAAGCACTTCATGTTTACTTGACCGCTGCGCCGTCTGGGATGCCAATTTTGCACGGAGTCGTTTTGCTCTGGCCACTTAGCTAAGTGCCTCTCTTTGGCAGGCGTAGCATTAAAAGATGATGGATGTGGAATGAGGAGATTATAAAAACATGCGCGTGTGTTGGTGTACGCAGCCGAGATGAGAACACTGGGAGGGATTCGGAAAAACGCTCCCGTTTGTAATCATCCCGGGCTGCGTATGTCTGTCGGAGCCCGAAAGCCAAACTGTGTAATGTGTCTGCTCTAGGGTCCACGGGGAAATAAGAGGCCCATGCACAACGTTCAACTCTTGAAAACATTTCAAGCAAAGCGTTCCTAGGAAAAGGGCTACATTTTATATCAGAAACCATTGTGGACTGGGGTGTCCAATCCTGCACCTGAAAAGCCAAGGTCTTGTAGAATTTGTCTGGAACCATCTAACAATCACCTTCAATTCAGCCAAAAAATTTTAATTACCCCATAATTTACTCACCCTCAAGCGATCCTAGGTGTATATGTATTTAGGGAAAACCAGACTCCATTTTTAGGGGAACTATCCCTAATTAGGGCATGCAGCTAAACTCTGGAGGTTGCTGGGCCTTCAGAAGCAGGATTAGCCACCTCTGCTGTAGCTGAAAGGTTGTTTGCGTGCAAGGTGGAAACAAAAAAAACCCGTACCTTGTGTAGAGAGAAGGTGCGCACGCAGAAAGTGGCGAGTTCGATGGTGTCCAGGAGCGTCACTTGGATCATCCCGTAGGTCTCCGTCCCTCTACTCGGCCAGTACTGGTCACACTTTATCTGCAGAAGGTGAGGCAACGTTAACACACCTTATGTCTTTGATGTGGATTTAGCTGTATTTTTTCGAGGTCGTTGACTTGAGGTATCTCTATGCAAATACCTTCCAGAATTTCTGTGTGCTGAGGAATTACGGTGCCATTGAACTAAATCTCACCAAGATTGAATCAAATAATCATCTGGGAGCCTTTTCCAAAGACATTAAATTACTTTGGATTCTCGACATGAGAAGCAAGTCTCCGAACTGATTCGCAAATAACGACTGGAGGTTCACACCTGGAATCTCAAACTATCCACGTCACATCATGTACCGAGGCATAATGTTTTTCTTCCCTCCTTCGACACATTGGGACATTGACAGACCCCTGGCCCGCTGCAAAGATGCACTCAATGCGGAGCATGGCGAGCAGTCGGGCCGCCCCCCATGCCCTGATGCGATGTGACAGCTCGCTGCTTCAAAAATGTTCAGGTTTAATGCGTTCTTTGCGCTTATGCTGCAGATTGAACGGCTCACTCTGATCGCATCTGACAGAGCTCTAATACGCCATGTGGCGCCCGCTAAGATAGTGAGAGAGAGTGAGAGGGGGTGTCCTGAAATATTGACAGAGTTTGCTGAGCCTGACAGTCTAGGGTGTGACGGAATCGTGTTCGATGAACTTCCAGACAACACGGCTGAGGGAGTCTTCAAGATGAGGGATTCTTGACTTCCTCTTTCTGTCTCGCTCGCCTTTGTTTGTGGTAAATGGACCGAACTGCCCCCCAATAGAGCCGAGAGATGATTCCCAGTTGTTATCGGAGAGCCCCTTTTCCTTATTTCCCTCCATTTTTCTCTATCTCTTTTTGCTCAGCCACTCAACCGGCAATGGCATTTCAACTGGAATAATGTCAATTTGTTCAGTATGAAGCTCAGTCTTTTTAACAAGGCTAAAAGAGATGGCCTATTATCTTCTTTGGGACTATTAGCTCCCTTCCACAACCTAGTGAGCTGCCTAGCTAGACAGTATTTTGAAAACACCACTGGCACGCTCCACAAGTTAAGCTCGTTTCAAAATGAAAGATACCTCTTTTTGGCTAAACTGAAATGCTGAATCTGTTTTTCTGTGGATGAGGCAATCCCAGAATGCAATGCAAACCAAATCAGTCTCCTGATTTTTACTCCAAAATATTTACTTGCCCAGCACATTTTTTATGCTTGAGAGGATCACGTTGTTAGCTTAGCAAAATGCTAATTCAGTACTCCCGTGTAGCACTATTTCGTGACACCCATGTATAGTACTTGAGATCTAATTATAAGGCTCCATTTTGGATAATTTGCTACACTGCAAGGGAGCAAGACAGCTTATTAGTTTTTAAACAGAGCTAATAAGAGGTACACGTTCTTGTTTAGCCTCACCCTTGACTTCTCTTCCAGTCTGGTCATCATGACCACGGTGGCAGCTCGTTGCTCCCACACCATCCTCCAGAAGTCTCCGAAAGTCTCCGGCAGTGGTCCCTGCGTAGCTATGTATGCATTTTGCTTCCTGTAGCCGTCAATGTAGTTAGCATTGATGTAGTCGCTGCCTGTGATACCTTGAAACAAAGTAAGAAGGTTGGTAACTGTGAGAGTCTCAGCCGGAATGACAGATGGGACGTTAAGGGACGTTATCATGAAAAAACAGGACTGATGCTATGCTACATAACGCAACATTTATGGTACAGAAATATCAGTACATCATCAATATATGACCATTCACTTTCATAAACTCACATGTGTTGTGTAAAACAGTCCATAATGCTCATGCAAGCGTCTTGTTAAAACATTTCAGCTGCTTTCGGTGCAAGAACATGTGACTAACGCTACTTGTCAACTTCAAAAGTGTGGTTTAATACCCCCTGTTTCTAGACAGTTCCAAAATGGCTGACGATGTTGCTGTGAGTCTCTTAACTTGTGAAAAACTTGCCGCTCCAATAACATGATATACAGTCACAGTCTGGTAAGAGGCTATTGCAGAGCTTGTGACAGATATCCATCATAGAAAATAATCCCCAAGAAAGAAAAGCCATCGAGCCCCTTCGCAGCTTTTTCTCACTTCCTTCCAGCTTTTTTAGCCCTGTCTAGCTCTCTGAGGGCCGGGCAACAGCATCCACTGCAGCTGATTTAGGACCAGATGCTATACGATGGAATTAGGCTGGACTAGGAGTAAATCAGAGAGCAGAACCCACGCCGGACCTCGTCTCGCTCTCTTTCTGCCATCGCTCTGGGCGGCCCGCAGTAAATCTCCCATAAAGCAGCCAAACATTCTCCCGCCTAAGCTCAGGATCGGTGAGGCGGCAGGAACAGAAGTGAAACCCTTGTGTACCACTGCTAGAGGTAACGATCTTGCGGTCTAGGTCTTGAGACCTCTCAAAACCACATAAATATGGCCTTGGCCCTCGAAATTGGGATCTTAGGGTCTTTAGGGTTAGTTCAGGATCAGGAAGAAACACGTGGCACTGGTGATTTGAGATAATGACACTGAAAATTACAGCTTTACATGTTCTCCCATTAATCGGATTAATAATAACAATTTCGTCATCCACCACATATCTAAATACCTGTCCTCGACAAACTGCTTGATTTCTTGTGTCATTCGTGTTCAAACAGTGCAACAAAGTTCAACACTTAAGGTTAGGGGTTTATTCAAATCCCCCAGTAGGAGCAAGTGCCATTAATTCTCAGGAACAAGTCACTTGTAATTACACTCCGGGTCCGCGCTCACTTCAGACCTCTGGCAAATAACCTATGAGAGGCATATTTAATTGTACAGTTTATCCAACACAAAAGCTTCAATCACAAACACAGGCCCGCGGTACTAAATTGTTGTTTTCGTGCTTTAACAGCGAACAATGAAACACTTGGCCGTGCTCATTTTCTAGCCCCCGCTACGTTGGAGAAAAAGGCAAAATTAGCAATCAGGGGGAAAAAAGAATGTCATTAAAAGCCTCTTCCCAGTCTCACAAAGCGATCGCGGGAGTGTTTCGCTTTAGTCATAGCTAAGTGAACAGAGCACGGCTGCCTGCACGAATTGTTCCACCGCTGTGTCTAATGGCGAAATCACTGCACTGTAAAATGGAAATTTTGAACTTGATTAATTTATGCATTTATTGGCGCTGTCTTTGGGATGATTCTGTTACGCCACATTATTGCTCATCTAAATTGGGTCGCGGCGAACTGTGGCGAAAATCAAGGTGACGCGACGACGAGGAAGGGAACCTGGGGGGGCATAAATGTAAACAGCACAAAGGAGCGTCGAGGATTGACAGTCGGCTTTGAATGGAAAAGAAGCAACATTACAGCAGAATATCTCTGCTGATTTTCCAGTCCTCCTTCCAAAAGCCTGACAGCTTCTATATCTCAACCCAAGGCACTCTGGGATATGGCGGTGCACTATACCATTCGAGTTTAATTTCGTCTGCTTGTGAATTATCGGACTCTTGTTTCCTGTACATGCACGAGCAGACGATAAAATTGCGTGGGAAGGGAAGAAAGCCGATTGATTTATACGGATAAACACTATAGAAACACATAATAAAGACATAAAAATGGATGGCGATCCCCCAAATGCACATCCTAGATCTATCAAGTTCTTTGCAAGGATTTTAGGACCTTGCACTGAAATAAATTTCTCAATACAGCCAGACATCTGTGGGCGACGACAAAGTTCAGTCATTCCGGAACCTTCAGATGCAGCGCTTTTCTTTGAAAGAATTAAGTGTGTGTGTGTGTGTGCAGTTCTGCCCGACCTTCGATGGGTGCCAGGATTACGCGGGAGTGGTCGTAGGCGATGACGTTGGCGTAGCGGTTCTTGGGTTTGTTGACCTCCAGGTTGGAATGCTCCCAGGTGAACTGCTGACCCGGATCGATGGACTGTGGAAAGAGAAAACGGAGTGAAGCAACCCTCAGGGCTTTTCCCAATCCCTCAGCATCGCTGGCACGAATACTAATGTGAGAAGAGAGTGAGTTTGCATCCGCTAGAACATCAGAAGAAGGTGGAGAAACAGAAGAGAGTTCAACACTGAGAAAAGCACGGTCGAGTGAGGCCACGGGGCCTGGGAGGACTCAAACTAACGGAAAATAGCTAAATGAGGATCCTTCACAAACGGCCAAGATAAACATTCGCAACAAGATAAAAGTCCTCCCGCCGCAATCACAGCCGCACATTAAAGTGTAATTAAAAGCCGCCTGCAATCGTTTAAATATTCACCAGCATTCGGCCAGGTAGCTTTGTCGTGGACAATGAATGATAGCAAAGGAAATACTGATAAAAGAGTCTTCCTTCCTGTGAGGGGGTGAATTATCTGACGCCAGCAAGATAAATGCCGCCACATTCCCAATATGAGAATTTCTGAATAAATATTCTATTCCCCTATCGGGGTAATTTAGTATTCCATTATGATTCTGAGCCTGTTCTCGGGCAATGGCTCAGTCCCAGCTCTTTTAGCTTGAGGGATGTTTTCATTTAGGCGACCGTCTCTGCATGCTGAAACTAGGACTAAATAACCCACAATGAGGGATTTGATGTAGCTGTTTACCCTGTGATGATTACAGGCACAAATAACAGAGCACGGATCCTCCACAGGTTGTCCGTGCTCTCAAACCCGTCTCTCTTATCATCCGCCCTGCTAACCGCCCGTGGGTTTCAACGCGCACAGCTTGGATTGGTTTGGTTCTCCTCCAAGCCAAATGCCACACTGTGCTGTGATCTAACAGATCACGTATGGATGGAAGCGTGATGACATAATCTGGAGTTTGGTAATCCAGAGCATGTTTTTGCATAATTCCCAACCCGCATCCTTATATCTGACCAAAACCCTTTGCACCAAGCTTTTTTTTTTCTCCATCTATAATGTATTATACATACAATAACATAGCATATACATGCATTATATATATATATATATATATATATGTTTACTTTTTTCCTCTTCTCTAGCCATGGATCGGCATCGGATGATAACCGGTTTCAAGGTTACCACGGTTTGAAAAAGTCACGGTTTCAAAACCACAAAGAAAAAATCGTTCCTACGATATGTGCATTTTTTGTGTCGTCAAAGTGAAAGCGCAGGACTCCCTACTAGGTTGTGTGTGAGCGTACCTGCAGCGAAAACAATGCAGCCTCTTCCCCACTGGTTACTGCTGGCAGGCGCGCGTATGTGATTGTGCACGTGATCTGCAGTTAGTGAGACTCGCATGGCGGCAAATCGATGCCAATAATACGCGAGCGCACCGCTGATGCTGGTAAATCACATACGCGAGAGGAAAACAGATCTACACGTGAAGAAACGGGAGCCGCGAGCTCATTTCAAAACCGTGTGTGCACGATATATCATGGTTCAATGTCATGTCTCAAGTCAAGTGAATGAATCAAAAAGGCATCCAATACAGACTTTGGGAAATTGGGAATAACCAATGACATTTGAGATTACAAAAGATTGAGCGCGGTTTTGAAATGAGCTCGTAGCTCCCGTTTCTTTGCGTGATCTGTTTTCCTCTCGCGTATGTGATTTACCAGCATCAGTGGTGCGCTTGCGTATTATTGGCATAGATTTGCCGCCATAACTATAAACTAATAAGAAGTAGAAAGTAATTTTACCAGATTAAGCTCATTTACTCCCTTTTTGCCGGAGACTGAGATACAAAAAAAAACATAATTCCACAATCTACTATGCAGACTTAGCTGCTTATGAATGATGTTTGTCATTAGGTTAGCATATGCAGCTAAAGCTAATCTATATGCTAAACCAACATCCCAAAAATGACAGTGGTTTGGCTCAACTCAAGCGTGCCCATGTTCCTGCTGAGATATCAGGTCTTGCTCACGCTGGGAGCCATTTAAGATGGCATTAAACCCCGGGGGTGTTGATGGTGGTTCTGCTGTAGCACGCTGTGATTTAAGATGGACGACGACATTTGCTCTATGCAAATGAAGGCTGATTCAGCAATAGCGAAGGCTAATCAGCAGCCGCCCAGAAACTCCAAACAGAGACATCCACACCTTTGGCACGTGAGTAACTGCCAGTCAAATGCTTTTCACCAGAATTTGTTTAGCTAGAAAACCCAGTTTATGTAAGTGCAACATCTTTTGAAATGGGTAACAATCCTATTCGTAACAGAAATGGTGTAATATGCAGTACCTCATACTCCTGGGAGAGCTTCAGGTTGTCGTTGGCCTTCAGTAGCTCTGTGTGCTCAGCTAGCTCAGAAATGGGTATGGGAGGGTGGTTCATCATACCTGTGCACCAATCAGGAGACAAAAAGATAAGGTCAGAAAGACCAACGGGGCCAGCATAGGCATTTAGAAGCCAAATCCCAAAAGTTGGTGGATCAGGGGTGGGGGAAGACACCCAAGCAGGTGAGACAATGAGGTGGGGACTGGAGTGAGGAACAGTGGGTGATGTTAGAGACACAGTGTGACCAGGCCAGAGCTCTACATCATCAATTGGACCAATCAGGATTGTTCTAATACAGAAAGACCAGCTGCATTTATACAGACAATATGAAGGAAAAGACCTAAGGACGATTGCTAAGGTGTACAAAAACCCCAGACCAATTACAAAAATGATAGCGGGTCATATGGTTCATAATAGCTCTGCAGTATGAAATTTCTCACTCTGCCGTAGCTTAAAACAACGTGCAGGAGGACACTTCATAAACTTGGTCGGTAAAACCATAACATACGTCCGTCCTCAGCAGGCTAAGACAAGGGGAACAATGTGCTTGGCTGCCTTCATGAAACCAAACAAATCTCCTTTCAAACCGAGTCACAGGAACAATAAATTGAAACAACCCCCAAGATCTGCCCTTGAGAAATACGTTCATGTCTGCAGAGCCGAGACGTAATAGATTTAATCAAATGCAAAATCCGAAAACATCTTTTTCACCAAGGCGAGACAAAAAGCCAAACGCGCACAAGATTGAAGCTATGTACATTGCATCTGGTATTGCTGGTATTCTATAGGGTTATGTTACCTTAAACAAGGGGTGACTTACTCCCAAATGTAACTAAACTATAGCAGCTAATCAAGGTCTTCAGGAACACTATAAACTAGTGGCCTTCCAGGAGCAAGATCGGACACTCCTGCCCTAACCGTAACCCTGTTCAGGTACTGTAGACTGGAGCAGGAACCTTCTGTTTTGTATTTTATGCTAGGCCTCATAAACTTTATCTGCATGTCGTCTTGCACGTAACCAAAATATGGACTTACTGTTCTTGCTTTCTTTGTCTTGCTGCTCTGGGGGGAAAAAATAAAAAAAAAATTGGAATGCTTCCACACTAAACACAAAAAAATACGAGTGAGCCAGAGGTAAAAAAAAAAAAAAAAAAAAAGAAATACAATATTGCCTTTCCCTGGAGTAAACCTCTAGCCTTAATATTTCTAACAGCTTTCCTTTTGGCAGAAGCTTGCAATAATTTCCTTATGTAATCCTTCATTTGCACTATGATGGGAAATAAAGCTCTTGAGGTGGAGGGGAGATGATGGGGGTAATCAGGGTAAGGTAGGGGGTTTATTTGAGAGTTCTGGCCTGGGTTAGGATGACCTGATGGTACCAGTGCAAAGTGAAGTGCCATGTTCTCTGCTTCAGTTCAGCCAAAGCTAAGCAAGCATGTCACGAAAGCAGTCGCCCATGTTATTCCTGCAACAACCTACAAGACCTTTCCTCAAACAAGCACTAGTTTTGCTGTTTGCTCAGACCGAAAACTTCCTAGGCCTCTCGCTGTGGAGTTAATCAAGTTATGAATTAGTAATGATTACGGCCGAAAACAGACATAGCTCTTCCTAAAATGGTCGCCCATGTTTTTATAGAAGGCATTGGACTCTCTTCAGCATGAGGTCAAAAGTTGGATAAACGTTGACGTCTTCCTCGAAGAGTGCTGGGATTTAATTAAGCATGGATAATCTGCATAATCACATTAGCCATCCTCAATTTCACTTCCAGTTTTTTCTTTATGTACTGTTGTACGCAGCAAACGGCTTGGGTTTGATTGAGAAAGGACACTTGCTGATTGGACATTACGAGAAAATAGAAGAAGCAAACGCCACTCAAGATAAAAGTTCTAGCTGTTAGTTTTCAGACTTTCATGCAAAACAATGCTACTATCTGGACACTGACGCTTTTCTTATTCCACAAATGTAGTTCTCATCAGCCTCGCCAAGCTCTCGGTCTGGACTCTCCTTAAGGTGAACCCAGGTAATATATGCCAAAGCACTCTCGAAGAAGATGCAAAGGGCAACTCTAGCAAACAAGCCGAGATCAGACCTGCATGCTAAACGCCAACAGCCTCCATGATGCAACGAGAAAGGCCATCTAAAGCCAATCGAAACCCAACAAACTCGGAAGATTAGCACTTTCCAATGTCAACGTATTCCTCAACTTTGCCCCGTGTCAACAACAATTACTCGTGCCCTGTTTTTTCCATTTCATAAATAAGCTGTTATTTGTTTGTTATCAGGAATGATCTCCCCGAAAGATGTAAGAAACAATTACGTTTAATCCGATCCGGGTGCAGAAAAACGTTTTAACCTCTCCAGACGACTTTTTGTCTCTTGGTTTTGCAGTAAACTTAGTCGAATATTTCAAATTGGAAAGCACTGAATACACATTACAAAAGTGGCTTTGCGTGCATGGCCTTATCGGTTTTTATAATTAACTGCATTGCATTTTAAGTATTTATGTGAAAGACACTAAAAAGTCTTTTTAAGTGAGGTCCAATCGGATATAAACTCTTTCAAGGGCAAATTCCAGTTGCTGTTCATTTCCTATCCGATTTCTCTGCCAGGATTTCTGTGTCTCTCTCTCTCTCTCTCTCTCCACCACGGAGTCTTTTTATCCCATGCAATCAAGCCCAAGATCAGTGAGCGCGAGAGATGCAAACTGTCTAATTACATATTTTCAGTCTCTTATTTGCGCTTGACAGGTGATGCAAATAACAAATCTTTTTGATATCCGCTGCCGCTGTTCGCGAAACGATTTTATGCGATTGTTCATTTACATATAAAAGGAAAAGAGCTCTGTATATTTCCCCATAAAAACAAGAAAAGAAGAGAGTCGTGTTTCGCTTTCCTCTGCCGCGCTCGGGGGGGCAGGAGGGATGTATCAAATGTCGGACTATTGTTTTCAGAGGGTTTAATTAATTCGGCTCGTTATCTCCGCCAGCAGAACGACCCCATCGGTGGAGAGAGGAATTGGGGGTCTGAACGGACAGGATGTGTGGAGACTTGTGCAAAAATTATACAGCAGAGCCGTCTCTACATGATCAGCTGCTTTTACTGTGGATTAATAGTGTTCAGCCAACAGCCTGTGAGAACAAAGCAATCGACAAGCAGAAGTAGAAAAACAAATTTAAAAGGAAAAATTAAAAGCCGTGTTACGAATGAAAGTTAAAAGCAGTCATAATTAAGATGAAACAGTTAAACGCATTTGCATTTAAACTTCTCACAGATGCATAACGCAGAACAAATGTCTAGGAAAATCAGTCGCATATACATGTAGACTCAATGATAAGATAATAAGCTTTTTATTTTGTTAAAAACAATAAAATGTATAATATTATCAAAATAATTCTTTTGTTTACTTAAGTGATTCATTAATTATAATGATAAAATGCAGAATTTCATTTAAATATGGTCAAAAAAGCAGAAAAACAAGTCAAATAACTTTTAGTTGTTATATGTTGGCTAACATGATGTCTTTTTGCGCAAAAGATAGGATTATATGCTTGATTTTATCCTACATTATGCATCTTGTATTGACAAAGAAATTGCTAACGAGATGTAGTTTTAGGTTTCATTTGAATTTTGACTCCTTTTAACTTTCCCAGGGTTACAGGAGTGATCCGGCAGTTTGTGAGAAAAAAAAAAAAAAAAAAGTGTCATATGCAAATGTAGTCGGAAAACACAACCCATTATTCCGGATGTGGGGCAGACGCATTAAAAAAAGATAAGAAAACACCAAAGCTCAGCGCGAGATGTGAGCACTAACTTTCATAGTCAAAACCGGCTTCACTGACAGGACTGCTTAGACCCGAATCTGTGAAAAACAGCAAAAAACAAAATAAAAGCATCCCTCTTTGAATGTACTGATAATTAGTTGAGAACAAAATCTTGAAATGGACTGAAAGAAATGGGAAAAACAAGATAAATGCAAGGAAATTAATAAGCAGAAAATAGAACTTCTCCTTTATGCAGTTTCTCCTTCCAATTAATTTTTCAGACTATATTGTGCATTTTTAACCAGGCAGGAGAACGGACCACCCCTGCTTTGAATGAAGGCGGTAATCCTCACGAGGGTCCTCGCCGTTGGATCCGACGCCAAGCAGTCTGTCAGATGCTGAAAGTAGGACACTCGCTGACATATCAGCCATCCTTCATCCAACATCACAGTCCACATACATGAACCGCTGCAGATACTGTTTACACCGCGAGTCTTCATGGCAAACTCCAAGCTACTTTTTGATTGAATAAATCCTCAAAACATCAGATGGTGGCGGCGATCGAGCGGTAAAAAGACATACGGTCAGAGTTTAGCGGCTCAACGTCTGTCCAGCTGTCTGGAGCGCTAGCGCATGAGGAGCATCTTTAGCTTCTGTTGTGGAAGTCTGAACCATCTGTGATGACTTTAGGCACATGACACCTATGCAGACGTGCAGATTAACTAGTGAGCGGACCTGGTTCGAAATCACATTGTAATGAGGAATGATTCCCAGAACAAAAAGTGTGTTCAGTAAATAATATATGCTCTATAAGTAAAAATGTTAAATGTAAAAAAAATTATAAACATTATAAAAGTGTAAAAAAAAATTATCGGTTATCTGAATTTATCGGTTATCTGTAAATTTAAATATGATCAGGATTAATATTATTATTTACATTATAAATAGGGATGCATAATACACTGGTGATATACAGCCAATAGAAATAAATATAAAAAACATTATAAGTGTATAACATATAGGCATAGATAGATAGATAGTTAGATAGAATAATTATAGAATAGAATAATAGTTATCGGTCTCTGAAAAAATGTTATGTTACGATGTTATATGTGATAAAAAAAATTATTTTATATATATATATAAACATAAACAACTATTATTAAAACAATTATTAAACTATAGGTTATCAATTGAAAATATTTAATTAGGCATACAAAATGGCCAAAGAACTTTTGCAATAAACATTGTTTTGCTTGTCTTTCAAATCTATGTAGATATTAAAAGTAGTCAATATAAAAGCCATATTCTTCCATATTATGACACATTTCCAAGTAAAACAGAATGAAGAAATCAATAAAGGAAAACAAACAAACAATGAATTGTGGCAAGATTTTAAAAAGCAGCCTAAAAATGACTAAATAGGATACGGGTGAGGATTACAAATCTTCTGTTTACAGACACAATTAATCACAGGGCTCGTGAGCGCCTGCGAGCGTGTTGCATTAAACAGTTCGCTAATAAAAAAAACTGTTTGTTTTCTGAAACGATTCATAATACCAACACAAACAGACTGAAGGGGACACAGAGGAACTGAGCAGAACTTGACCCTAAACGCGTTACGAAACAAACCTAATGTCGGCGTCTCGTCTCATTAGGATAAGTTGTGCGCCATATGTGCCAGTCATCCATGTGAACTCAAGTGTGCCGCTTTGAACAATGGCCCCTATTAGCTAATGGAAATGTCGCAAATGTTTCCCCGTCCCAGTTAATTGGGCTAAAATGTCCACTTAAATGAAAATTCACCAAGCAAAGAGATAATGACACCCCGCTCTTAAAAAGAACAACGTCGAGTCGCAAATTGAACGCTCCTCAATTAATAAAGTCCAACGAGGATGGCTTTAACGAGGCGAGTGTCTTGATAGTGTTGAAGCGGACGAAAGAGGCGAGAAATAAGATGAAAGTGCGCCGGACTCATTTCTGATGTGTTATTAGGCGGCTGCCGGACAAGATGCCCCACAATGGACAGGTGATTATGGGAAATGAGGTGGCGATAGTGGCTTTCTTGCATTCTCCACCTCTATTTCTCAGCTGGCTCTCGTTTTATCTGTGCTGAAGGAGAGCTCTCGGCGTTATGACCTCCTCGGGCAGCCGCGCTGAGATTACGCCTTTGAAACGAGAGCTGTTTGATGGGGAGACGCCGAAAGCGGACAGGAGAGAGACGGCGTCCGCAAATTCACTCCGCGCCACTTCAAGGAGCCGAGAAATGTCAGGGTAGGTTTAGTGCGCAAAGCCGGTGAAAATGAGGGCGCTCTTTGAACTGGAGCATTTGGACGAGAAAAGATCGTCTGCTTTGGAACGAGAAGAGGACGCGATGGCAAAAACATTTCAGAAGCTGCCTGGGCGTTCAGTATCTGTTCGCAGTATTTATCGGTTATCTGCAATCATGATTTGCATTATAATTCAGGATTAATATTATAATTAGTATTGTGGATAGGAATGCACAATATATTGTTGATCATATACAGCTAATATAAACAGCATTGAGATAATTATCGGTTATCTGTATTTCATTATCGGTTATCCATGTCCACAAAGATAAAAAAAAAAATACTATAAAACATTAATAACATTCATATTGATTTGTAAGCTATCAGTAACAAAAAAGTAAGGCAATTAAAAATGTTAAATAAATTGTTAATAATATAAAAAAAAATTAAACGATTATCGGTTCTAGTTTTCAAATTTCTCCATTGGTGTGTTACATTTGCACCTCTATATCTCTTTTCTTATAAGAGATATATAGACATATAAATGCCCAAAAAGCATTTATAATAGACCTGTTGAGTTTTCCTAAAAAATAATGTTCGGCTTTACTATCTCCCAAATCTGTGTAAATCTTAAAAGTCAATTTAAAAGCCATTTTTCTTCTATGTCAGACTATGTTTAACTTGCAAAACTGATTCCGCTCTTTGAACTCTTTGAACTTCAAAACTGAAGTTTCATTTGGAGACTCAAAACACTTAACCAAATACGAAATAAAGATGACTGACAGGCTGTACACAATTGTTAACTAATAAACTGCATGAGTAGAGACACTAATTAGAAAAAAACAGCAGGTGCGGCAGAAATTGATAGTTAAATTAAAGTTAATTGACAATATATGTCACTCTGGCGCACTTCAAAGTACACATTCGAAAGGAGAATCTGACGAATTATATAAAAAATATTGAAATGCAAAAAAACTCCCCTCTATTTTCTTTGCTAAATATATTCCTTTTGATTTTTCATTAGATTTTCAGGTGAAATATGACCTAGAAATACTTTTGACATAGGTTTGGCAAGATGAGTTCAGAGAAGAGTTCATGTTAATATACCTGGGGTCTGGAAGTTGATTCGTCTCATCTCCACCGGGTCTGTTGGGTGGTGAGGGGTGATATCGGCGTTGTTCAGCATACATTTCGTCCGTGGCTCTGACTCTTTACGTTTGCTGCTTTAGAAAAGGAAAGAAAACACAAGGACTCAATGAAATCTGACAAACGAGACTGAAAAGCAACAAGTACACCAAATCACAAGTACACAGTGTTTCCGATTCTGATCAGTGACTGATTTAAAATGATTCAATTAGTGCCATACACTTATATTGTTAACATGTATTAATAAAAGTCTGCACACTACTTTTTCACCATTTACCAGTGCAGAAAAGACTGTTTACAGTCTATAATGGAGGAAGCTAGATGCTAGCACAAACAAAGCTATGTCCACGAACACCACAGCCGAGGGGCAAATTGGTTGAACCCACCATTTCATTGCACTGTTTTTCTCTGCCATCTAATTAAAAGTTGCTTTTATGCTGAGGCAGGTTGTTTTCTTTTGCCCCCTTGAAAACAGCAATAAAGTACAGCTAAGCCTTACCTGTCAGGCTTGCTGCTTCCAAAGAAAGCATTGAAGTGAAATAAATATATAAAAGGGAGAAAACACAACAAGAGAACAAGGGAGAGGAGAAGAAAAAAAAATCAATAGAGTGCATTTAAATTCACAGGGCAAACTAGCGGTGCCAGATTAGCTCATCTGCATTTGGACAGACCTGTAAAAGATGTGTGTTTGTGCCCACTGGGGGCTATACGATCTCCAGACACCAGAGGTCAAACTCAAGGTCCCGCCAAGGGAGGAAATACTAGCCAGGAGTCATCCGCTTTTAACCTGGCTGTTGAGGCGCTAATGAGGAATAGCTTCCCTTTGAGTTTCAGCACGTTTGCATGCTAAAAGTCAAAGTGGTCTGCTCTGGCCGCGCTCTGAAGCTAATAGCTATTAGCTATCACCTCATTAATTTTTGATACGATCGAATTGATTGCTCTTCTCAGTTCCGCTTTGAACTTTTCCAAACTATGCCAATGCTGAGGGCTAAAATAAGCTCAAATCGTTCTTTTAGCATTTCTGCACCCCAAAATGCATCTAGTGTGTCAGAGCGCTTGTTTGAAGACTTCTCCAACTGTTCATTAACTGTAGAACTGAAAATTGTGACCGAAACTGAAATGAAATTAAAATGTATTATATTAATATATTTATAATTAGTTTAATGAACAATAATAAAAAAATATTTTCTATTGCATTTATTGTGAATTAAATTATCTTAACAAAAATAAATAAATAAATAAAACATTTATTAGATTGAAATTTATTTGTAAATAAATTATATTAAAAGACTTTTTAAATGTCAAAAATATTGACAAAATATTTTGATGTATATATTATGTAGTTCTATTAATTGCCATTTGTAATTAATCATAGTAATCCATTCAACATAGTAATTTATTCTGTTATTTATTTTTTAATATTAATGAATTTAAATATATATATACCTGTTTTTCATTAAAAAACTGAAGATAATACATAAAACCAGTTTATATTACTGTTTTTAAATATAATGTTTAGTAAAGACAATAAAATAATACATAATTTGTTTTACATTTCAAGCATTAAAGATAAACTTTGTGACTGGTAGTGTAAATTGTACAAGTTGAAAAAGTTCATGTTCATTCACATGTAAAAAGTCCACTCACTTCTTGTAGAGAAGAATCGCAATCACAATACAGATTATGAACACCACAGCCAGAACGGGTCCCACCACCCAGATGAGTCCGTCCCCTCCTGTATCTATGGGCTGAGGATCCACGTCAGGAGCCATGATTGGATCCGTGTAGGGGCTGGACGCAAACGATTTCTGCACAAAAACAAAAAGGTTTTCTGCTATCTGTGTTCTCCACTTTGCATGAGTCTTCAAACTTAAATTTTACTCACCCCTCCGGTGGTGTTGAGCTCAGCAAGGATGAAGAACACATATTCCTGCCCGGGGTCCAGAGCCCTGTTTTCAAAGCCGCTGTACACCATCTGGTTGCCCAGGGTGAAGGACGGCGGCATGGATAAGGGCTTGAAGCTGGCAGCGATGTAGGGCCGCTTCCCGTCCACCTGCTTGAGCTGACGGGTGGTTCGAGCGTGACGTTGACCGAGTCTTCTGTCGCCCAACAGCTGTGGGAGAAAAAGACTGCTTGAGGAGAACTGAAACCAGCATCTAAAACTCAACTTATTCTGGTCGATTGAGCTGATGCTAAATTAAATAGGTTACTCACTCAAAAAACAAAACATCATTTTGAAGTGCAATAATACTTAAACAGAACACAGGCACCCATTTGCCATTTACAGTTCAAGGTCAAGTGGCCAAGCATGGCATTTTGACAGCGGGTAAGGATGAGAGCTGTGTAATTGTCCCCTCTCCCTGACAAACCCCTCAGGAACATTCCCATAACTCTTGCAAGAACCCTTTCCATGGCTTTGTCTACACTGTGTCTGCAAAACATGGACAAAGACTTCAGAGAATAAGCTGTGGGTATGTTCACCTCGTCTAGGTCCAATTCATCTGGGCTCTTGATGTGTCGGATCGGACCTCTTCCCTTCTTCAGGGGAACCACCACAACATAGACCGCCCTGCAAAAGGTCAAGGTCAAAGTGAACGTCAAACAACTGTACATAAAAATGACTACCCATTCACTAATGTCATTATTTTTCCATGTTCCATAAAACTGAAAACATCTAGATAAACGATTTTCAACAAAACCTAAAACACAAGTATGTGAATGCAGATGTTTCAAGCTAAGCAAGATTGATGTTGCTTCTTCGAAACGCAAACAGAAAAAAATGCAGTTCTTAAGTATGTGCTGCATTCTCAGTATGACCACAAAGGGCACTATAGTGAACAATAGAGCAAAATGTCTTCTACGGTGACTTTATTATGATAGGACAGATTGCAGCTGGCAGGAATTGAGGTGGGAGAGAGATGGGGGCAGGATTGGGAAAGGTCTTCGAGTCGGGATGTCAGTAGCACAATGGCACTGTATGTCTGCATGCTGCCCACAAGGCTACATTTTTTAAGAATTATTTTTAATGTTTTATGCCTTAAGTGTCGATAGGACAATAAGTTGACAGAAAGCAAAGAGGGGACGGGGATGGGATAGGGAAACACTTATGGAACCCCAGGTTTCCAATTTGCTTGTGTCTGCTGTCACATGCTTGCATAGAATGTGTTTCTGGCCTACAACGACATTTGGTTTTCCTTACTTGATCAACTCTTTGGATTCCAGTGGTGGGAAGACAATAGTCAGAGTACTGTCTGGCTCTCTTTTCATGTCCAACTCTGGCTTTCGGACCAGAATAGGTGGCGCCGTTCGTGCAATGAGCTTGTGTTTGGGCCCACCATCGCTGCTTTCTTGGCAGGTGATTCTGAACTCGTAGGTGGTGTTGGGTCGCAAGCTGGTGATGAGAGCTTTGGTCATCCTAGCATCAATGTCAACCTTCTGCCGGTTGTACTCGATCTGTGGACCAAAGTGCATCGATAAATTGTTCAAGAACAGATCCTGGCAATAAGATTGATATTTAATGAACAAGTTATCATTAGCTTGCTTACCATGCAGCGGTACGGGAATCGGCTATCAGAAAATTTCCAGCTCAGCAGTACCGTGGTTTTGGTGGCCAGCTTCACGGTGAAGTTCTTAGGAACATCTGTCCAGAGGTGAACGGAGGAAACAAATTGAGAAAGACACTTTAGAAATGGAAAAAGGCGAACAAGGCTGAAGGGAAAGAAGGCTGACAGAGTGTTCGCTGCCTGCGACCAGTTTTCCCCCAAAGGAGAGGGGCTTTGGTCCCTCTGAGTGAGCAGTGTGTGGCGTTAGCTGTGAAGGGGAGGGGGAGGCGCTCAGTTGGGACAAACAGCACGCTAGACTGGACTGGTGAACACAGAACCACAGGATCGCACAGTACTCTGCCTGCCCTGGCCCGGCAGTGCCGCCCCAACAAGAACATTTGGCAAGCAGCTCCTATAATCCCCCCTGAACGATTCCAGAATAGCTGAACCCACATTATGTTTGAGTAACCCACTGCTGCGTGCTCTCGAATTTGGATAGGCACTGCCGTGGCAGAAAGCCTGACAGGAATGAGGACAAACCCCAAACACAGTTGTCATGCCCACACTTGTTAGCAGTGCATCATGGGACGCCATGCTGCAAACCATCCCAGTGTGGGAGAGGGGGAAAGGTGAGAAGGTACAGAAAAGAGGAACCGTTAAACCAAACAACGAAAAATGCAGAAGATAACCCAAACAAAGTAAACAAATGTGCCTGATTCGACTTCAGATCTAGGATCTCCTTGACGTGGATCTCGCCTACCTTGGAATACTAGGGGAGTTTTGTGATTGGATGAGTGAATGTGCTGGGCGTGTCTGACCAATCGGCACTTACCTCGCAAAAATTGATGCTCCTCCCCTTTCAAAACTGACTGACTTTAACTTACTGACTTATTTTACCTTGTTGTGGGGGAGGGTGTTAGTGAGGTATGTGGCTCCCAGAGAACTTTATATAATCAGGTGTAGGTGCTTGCATTGTAGAGGTTTGTCCCTTGAGGCGGGGAAATGAGCAACCCGTACCTGCTTCGTAGGCCACTGTTCGATACTGGATCGGTGGGCTGTAGGGCCCTGGACCTACACTGGTGTGCGCTCGAATTTTCACATCATACACTGCGTTGGGCCTCAGGCTGTTGAGGGTGTAGCTGTTCTCACTTGCCGGCAGATGCAGTTCCTTTGGTCCACCGGCTGTTCCGGCCTCTTGGTAAGCCAGTGTGTATTCTGTTATAGCGCCGTTTCGCTCCGCTAGCACCGGAGGCAACCAGGCAAATTGGAGTGAGCAGCAGGTAATGTTAGACCCTTCCATTATTTGGGGATACCCTCGAGGAACCTCCTCTGGGACTTTTAGTTCTCGGGTAGCCTCTTCGCCAAATCCCGATCTGGACTTTGCGGACACTTTGATAATGTACGTTGCCCCTCGGTGGATATTGCTAATGGAATATTCCAGCTCCTGAGGACCAAACTCCAGCGTGGCCAGGGGGCTCACATCCTTTCGGCCGAACTGTAGCCGATAGCCTTGCACCTCAAGACCCGGAGCGACCAAATCTGGGGGTTGCCAGCGCACTAATGCGGTAGTCTCTGAGTTTTGGTTGACAGAGAGAAAGGGAGGCCCCGGCACTGTAAAGAGAGAGAAAGAAGGACATTACATTCAATACAAATGAACCATATCTCACTTAAGTCTGTTGTAGCATAACTAGGTGTATTTTCATCCTGGTACTCCCTACTAAAGAAAAGCCATCTAAAATGACTTTAAAGGGATTTATTACTAACCCAGTTCCTGTAAAGTGCTATTATATAAGCATGTACGTTTTGTGCAAACTATCCCAAAGGCACTAATAGCACATATACTCCAAATTTTACTCAGAAAGGCTGCGGGTCAGAACAACCTGTTTTGAAAAAGCTATAAATATATGTAATATATAGCTATAAGTGAATAGATGGTTGTCGAACAGATCACTGGAAGAGAGATGGTGGGTTAACAGCTGTATGATAGAGAAGGAGAGCACGAGAAGAGACATGAGGACAAATGACTCCTGGAAAAAAGGAAGTGCTGATGAAGGTGACGGGGAAACGGCGCAATCTGCCGCAGCGAGAGGACAACGAGGGTCAGAGACACTGTGATTGTGGCCCGCTTCCCCTCGCCAACGGCACTCCAGTCCACTCCACTGGACGACACACAATCCTCTCCACAGGACCACAGGCACGTTTCCCATTAGGCCTTGCATTAACGGCCACTGTTGACCCACAGCCACTGATTAAGATAGGATTGCATTTCACACTCACGTCCTCCCCCTCTTCCCTACGTCCCTTTCTCTCTCTATGTCCTTCTCATCTCCAGTGGAGGAGAAGCCGCTACGAAAAAGAAGAACAAAATAAAATAACCTTCAGCTAACATGCAATTAACCTGCCGACAGGACTTACAGTGAGTTATATTAAGCGTATAAAGCACGACTGCCAGCTGACATGACTTAGCCCAGAGAAAACTGCAGCGCTGCATTCTGGACCGAACTGATATCAAATATACAAAAGGCAAGGGCAAAACCAACCAAATATGTCTGAATATAACCCCCGACTAAATTTCCTCAGCCCAGGATAACAAAAAGGTCAAAGTAATTAAAAGACTTTAAGTTTTCTACAATACACAAGAAATTAATCAAAGTAAAATTCCATGAATGACTATGTTTGTAGTGATTTTACCATGGTAAAGTGCATTTGGGCACCAAGCAAAGTTAGATACGAAAACAGATACGGATGTTTAATATAAAATTAAATTAAATCTTCTACCAAGTGCTCAGCTATCCGTTTACAGTTTTCAGGATATGTACCAACTTTGTTAGACAGCTGAGCCAATCTAATTCTAGAGCTGGAACTATACGATTGATAAAAATAAACAGAATCAATTTATGAGCACCATAATGCCAGTTTGTAATCCCATAATCCAAAAACCTCAATCTACAGAAAGTTCAAGTCCATGCCACAGCATCCTGGCATCAGACGATATTAGACAAGAAGCTCCAGAGACCAACAAGGAGCTTCACTCTCCACAATCAGGACTGGAGCAAGTGGCCCTAAGTGGACCAATTAATTGAAGAGAATAACCACAGTGCCGGGAGGATTGTGAGTCATCCAGACTCTGTGTTCCCTGAGCCGTGGCGGCCGTCCAAGCGGACACTCGTGAAGAACACCTCCAGCCCCTGCATTAGCATGCAATCTGCTCATCTCCCACAAGGATGAAGGGAGACAGGAGGAAATTAAAAAAAGGAAGGCTCGCACTTGATCGGAATCTGGCCTACCGATGCCCAAACTTAAAGATGTGAAGGTTTGTGGTTAAAGCATGCGGAATTGCGAATGATAAGACGCGTTAGCAAAGGGTTTGACAGCATGCACATCAATCAGTCCATCGGCTCTGAAACGAGAACAGAATCAATCATTCCTGTGTCATTCGTCCTGGACAACAGGCAGCATCAATTAGATCGATACAAGGACATCTGCTTTGAGATCAAGGTGCGGGAAACCGATAATGCAGCTCTTTGAACGCAGCATTAATAATGTTTGTCAATAGGGTTGACGTGTGCTTAAACATGATACAAAAATCACCAGAAATTGACGGGTTTTTTGTGCATTTGAACCGGTGCAATTTTTTTATTATTCAAATACAAGCATAGCTTATATTAATATTTTAAATAGTTTTTTATATGTGACCCTGGACCACATAACCTGTCTTAAGTAGCATGGGTATATTCGTAGCAATTGCCAATTTTATTTTATTTTATTCCAAAAATCATTAGGATATTAAGTAAAGATCGTGTGTCAATGCCATAACAATGTATAAATCTCAATTTTGAAAAGCTGACACGTATTTTGTGGTCACATTTGAATATTTGTTCATTTTAATTCATTTTGTTAATAATTCTGTAATTCTTAAATTTAAATACATGTTTCTATTCATGTCTTTATAATGTAAGTATTATATTTTTAAATGATGCACTAAATATATTTTAATATATAATTTTTTTTTAGGTTTTCCAACGTAATTTTCAAAATATATATTTTTTTTACATTTACATTTTTTTTTTTTTATGTTAGTTGTGTTATTTTGGTACTTAAACAAAAATAAGAAATGCTGCCTTGGCACCTAGCTGAAATTAAATAAGTTTTTTTTTTAAGTTGATCTTTTGTTTAATAGTAAAAAGGCTCATTTTCAGCTCTAAAAATACAACTGCTCACTCCAGCGCACATTATTTTGTTGCACGCAACTGGAAAGACGTCTTGACGTGACCGCAGAGCCTGACTGATGGGCTTCACGCTGCCGAGTCTCCGTTCTGAAGTGTATCTCCGACATGCAGAATGGCAGCTCGGGGACGGCCGGCTCTCTCAGATGACAGGCGGCCTTGTGGAAGGTTCGGGGTTTGAAAGGGGCGGGTCGGCCCTTATCAATACAATAAGGCAGGGGCTTAAGTTGTCTGACAGCATTATGTAGCAGAAATGAGGCATGAAAGTGCCCCAGAGTGGCTCCTCTGAGCCCCATTGGTCAAGCTTCCCCTCTGTTCTGGCACATGAAAGAGCGCGATGCCGCTTCTTTAAGTAGGGCTGAGTCTGCCTTTGTTTATTTATTTATTTCTTTTGTCTGCTGTAAGCGTTTCGCCACACTTTCGGAGGCGGGAAGCGCAGGGACATCCTTCCTTTGACTGAGTGAGTGAGAGGGAGAGAGGCGTTCAGAATGACATGCATATATGGCGCCGCTGTCACACTTGACACCTGCGATCGGCACACCTGTCTCGTCAGCGCCGGGAGTTTGAGCGCTAACTGCAGAGGACGACCGACTACGCATATGTGGCTAGTGAATATATCTTACAAAATTCGAAAGTCACACTGCCAAAAGGCCGTACACTAGGAATGCATAAAACAGACTAGTTAGCGGACGGTCAGGTGAAAATCTTACCATCGGCAAGGATTAGCGCTGTTTTAACTTAAAGAATCTTAAAAGAAAAAGCTCATGGGGTCAGATGCATAAAAAACAATGAGAAGCAACACACAACACAAGCCAAAACACATACTATTAGCATGATGGTAGTGTCCAAAACTTACTAGCATGGTATTCACTTTACCGGCACGTTTAAGTAAGGCCAGCCTGATCATTCTTACACTAGGAATGTATAAAACAACATATTTTCAAGAGAGACTAGTTATTTGGCTTGCAGAAGTAAAAAATCTGACAGTTTTTACTCACTTAAAATGGCATCAGACTCATAAAAAACCCTGTAACAGCTAAAACATGCTTGTCTGCATGTGTAAAGAGAGAAAATACTATTACCATTTCAGAGTAATTCACTTTCCTGCACAGCTAGGCTAACATAGCCTAACATAATGCTAGTGCTAATGCTAAAAGTCCCAAAAATGCAATGCTAAGGACACAACCAAGTGATCTATCTACTTAGACCAACAATTAGGAACACTTTGAGTCTGCCTTAAATGTTTTAAAATAGAAAATTTGAAAGATGCTACATTAGCATGCTGTTTTGCTAATTTTTAGCATGCTAATTTACTAGCGTGTGGTTAACTAGTCCATCAATCTGCCTCTCTAGTGCCTTACTCAAACTTCAGCCCTTCCTGCAAACTAAACTTTGTGACTAAGCGCTAATGCAGCTATACGTTCCCTTATAGCTTTTATGCACTCCAGACACACTATGTAGGCCATGTTTGTTTTTTTCTTATTCGATTGAAGTCCCTAAAGGTTCATTTTGCTCCTGTAGCTCATAACACCTGGCCTGCGGTGCTCTGGAGCTGGGCTAATGATAACGTCATTATTACCGACCTGCTCCTTTAGTCAGCACCAGCTTGGGTTTGCTGCGGGCTCCGTCTCCTTTGGTGGTGTAGGCTGCCACGGTGATGGAGTACGTGGTGTCAGGCTGCAGGCCCCCGATGACCATCTCCTGTGGTTAATGGACACAAAGAGGGAAGTTAGCACTATGTTAGGGAACTGAATTTTTTAAAGACTTTACTACATGTCACCCGCACTGGCCCGGCGTCACTTTCCCCTCTTTTCAATGTCACGGCCTGCAATCTGTTCTCTGTTGTCTTTTTTAAAATGATACATTAAATGTATAAAGCAGAAATATTATGCAGTTTAATAAATGCATCAATAAATTATATATACACACACACATATATTAGTGCTGTCAAACGATTAATTGCAAATTAATCATGAATAATCGTTTGACAGCACTAATATTATATATATATGTTTTTTGTTTTGTTTTTACATTTTATAGATGTTCCAATAAATAATATAGAATTCTCTCTCTCTATGTATACATATATATTCAGAAGTGCACATCATTTCTACAGCGGGGTGGATCATTATTATTGGCATTTAGCGTGTCATCCAGCATGACCAGGTTATAGATTACAATTCCCGCTCATCTACGACACATGCCTGTGAATTAATTCAACAGAGAGCCTGAGCAAACAGGCCGACAGTATAATGAATTTCTCTCTGGGTCGGCCGGTAAGCTGTGCGCACACACACCCTTCTGACTCCCTCCTATTTTCCAATATTTCACGTAAAAGCGAGTGAGCTTTGATCAGCGCGCATGACGGAGAGGAAATTAATGCCAAGCGCTCGCAGAGAAAAAAGCAACTGCGGGTCCCGCGGCTTACAGAGAATTGAGCTTCACATCAAACCAGTTCAAGATATTCATGCAATTTTTGGGTTACACAAATGATCCATTTATAAAAATAAATAATAACACCACTGCATATCTCATTTCTTCAAAAGGTCGCTTGAATTTTGCACAAAATAAACTTAGTTTTTTTTGTTTGTACTTAATGCACAACATCACAGCACAAAACACACTCTTTCATGCCAGGCATAAAGGAACCCTGATGTTACATCATTCCCCCTGTGCACCATTAATAATTCTCTATCGCCATCATAAGCACACACACACACACACACAATAGACGTGAGGTTGCATTAGTTTTCCCTCTCTGACAAAAATCACCTCATTATAAGAATCTCGTAACACAAAAAATGGTTTACATGACACTTTCTCTTCAACATGTCCATCTATATGCATGGACATGCAATAAAAATACTTGGGTTCATGCCTTTCATTGACTCATTGGTTTTTCTCATTTCGTACTTATTCTAACTTTGGAGGTCGGTTACAAAAATATTTCTCCCTTGATGAGACTCTGAACCAGCTGGACTTGAAAGGAACACGTTTTTCTTCCAATCTACCAATTTGTACAAAGTTCCTGAGATATCATGTCCTAAACTTGGCTTTCTGGATATCTGAGTGAAATGAAAATCTACATGAAATATTTACACACCTCAATTCATTAGAAATGCAAAAAAAGGTTTAACTTTAACATGCATCTGTGCATCAATTTTTTCCCATTTACCAATTTTAGAAAATATTTCTACCATGTTGACTCTTTGAACCACTGCGACTTGAAGGGAACACATTTTTCCACAAATCTAGCATTCCAAGTTCCTGTCTGAACATGGCTTCTCAGACATTAAAATCCACAGTGTTTATGACTTTTGAGTTTCCGCCTATAAACACGTTCAATGGCCGAGATACAAAGCGGGTCTGATGTAACATCACAGGTTCTCACATCACACCGAACGCTCGCCGACAGCCATACTCACGTATTCAGCTGTGTCGTCCATTTCCCACTAACATCCCCCACCCGGGAGGAGAAAGAGGGAGGGCAGTTTGAAAGAGAGGAAAAAGACAGACAGAAAGAAAGAGAGGAAAGCGTAAGACGAAACAAGGTAAAAGTGCCAAGGAAATGGAAGAACGGCAGAGTGTTTTAAAGTAGGTCAGTGTGGATTAGGGTGAAAAAAAAATAAAAAAATCGTGAAGATTGAAGACGAGGCAGGAAATTGAGTGGCCGCTGCTATCTGAGCCTGTCATTCCTGCAGTTTTTTCTTCACCATTTCATTTAGAAAGAGTATAAAAAGGCTGTTTTGGAATTTAATATCAGATCACAACAGCAATTCTTGTTTCAAAACCAAAAAAGGCTTGTGTGATGCAAATTTAATTTGATGTCTAAAGGTTTTGGGATAACTCAGCTCAACCCACAAATTTCTTTTTTGAAAAACATTCACATTGATATTTCAAATGTAAAATGAATGAATGCGCAAGGAATATTTTTGAACTAAATTTAATGGAAAAACAAAACTTGCGACTTGAGGTCTTCACCTCACAATACTCTATTTATATTCCCACACTAAGAACCAGTATTTAATAAAAAAAAAAAAATCTTGTGTACAGAACAAACATAGAATCACAACATTATTGAATTGTGACCCAGATATTGATGTAATATCAACCGATTCCCACGCAGCTGACAACTGTAAATGATTCTGTCATAAACTTAAGCGGGATGAATTCAAAAGCTTTAGTCACGGTTTGTTCAGAGCTGTAATATGTGCAGCTGTGAGGAGAATAAGGCGCATGGTATCTGTAATTTCACTGCTGTTTTCATGACAGAAGCTTGTATTATAATTTTAGGTTGGAGCCAGAGGCGCTCGCCTGCTTTTTCTTCTTTCTTTCTTTCTTTCATTTTTTTATTTTTTTTGCCGCTTGCGCTTTTAAATCAAGTCTGAATTGTGACCGCAGTGCTCAAGTGCCTCATGTTTTTGTGGAGCTCTTGGGGCGCTCAATACGGCAGACATAATCAGCTTTTGTTGACTTTATCTATGACACCAGAGCCTTAGAGGTTAAACTTATTAGAGGTTTGACTAAACCGTGCAATTCTAATGGCTGATAAGATGTTTTGGACTGCTTGTGGAAAGCGTTCTAGAGGCTATAAAAGAACTTCACAGATTAAATTATTTATAAAAGGACTTTCGTCCATTTGTTGCAGCGGCCAGGAGTGTGTTAAATACAGTATCCTGAAAATAGATATTAACCAAGTGTCTGTACTCTCTTGATAACGTCAGATAAAATATAATAAACAACATTGTTGGTTCAGCAAATGTTAATATTTAGCAGAGAGCCATCGTCGCGTTACCATACCTGTGCATCGGCCAGCATGACGTCCTTGATGAGAGGCAGGCCGCGGGATTCGCCGTTCTCGACACGGACATAGTGCACCTGGTATCCGCGGATCTGCCCGTGCTGTTTTCCTGGTAATAGGGAGCGCCACATCACCTTGATGGCAGTGGAGTTCAGCACCTCGACCTCCACGCGCCGAGGGGGGGCCCCGGGCACTGCGATGGGAAAAGATGACTTGCTATGAGGTATTGAGATTAACATATCATTAAAACTACCTTTTGGTGGTTTTTGCCTGTTCAAAACTCACCGATATGATGCTACAGTGTTTCTTTGTGCTACTTACCTAATTATTGTTCATATAGATGCAGTATGAATGCTTATATCTGTTTGTCCATGCACTTTTTCCAAGACTTACTTTGCTATTACCACTGGATGTCTAACATTTTTTCGCTATTTACCAAATTTAAAGGTCAGTAACAAAAGTATTTCAACCCAGATGAGAGTCTGATCCACATGGACTTGAAGAAAACTTGTTTTTCTACCAATCTACCAAGTTATGCATAGCTATAATCAGAATTTCTGAGATATCATACCATAAACAAGATTTTTAAAGATGTTTTTGGGCTTTAAAAAACATGAAATTTTTTAATCTACATTAAATATTTAACACACTTCAATTAATTAAAAAAATGATGCAATGCAATACAACTGTTTACATGAAACCAGAACTTCAACATGAATGCATATATCTATGCATGTCCATCTATTTTCTTTGTGACTTACTTTGTGATTACCAATCTCTTACTCACTATTTACCAAAATGAAAGGTCAGTTAAAAAAAAAATTAAACCCTTTTGAGACTCTGAACCACTCGGACTTAAAGAAAACTAATATTTCTACCAATCTACCAATTAATGCATAGCTGGAAGTCATAATTGCTGAGATATCATACCGATGACAATTTTAGGATCTACACGAAATGTTACAGACCTCAGATTCAGTCCCATATAAACTTTAATTACGCCTGACTTGGCAAGGACAAACTCTTTGTGTGATCTAAAAATAGTGCAATGTACCAATCCTATCCGAGCACCTTAAGACCGTATGACACGCCATCTCTGTACAGCTGAAAAGAAACTAAGCCCCTGCGTCTCAGCTAGTACACACATTCAATTATGTGAAAACCAGGCTACTGATTAAGCGCCCATCTTCTGGGACATTTAATCAACTGTAATATCACACCCCCATATACCCGAGCAACCATTTCCTCCCCTTCCATTTCACTATCTTTCTTATCTGAGCTCTGATCAATTTGCGAGTCCACCGTCTGCAGTCTTTTACCTGCGAGCTAATGAAAATCCTTTTATACGAGGCCTTGATGTTTAATACCTCCGGTCATTCAGTACCACTGTAAGGAGGAGACCGATTTCCTGGATGGTCAATAAAAGACGCCATAAGGGGATGTACTGTATATTGGGGCCTGACTATCCTGTATTAGATGCTATAGTGGTACAAGTCTCCAAGGATGAGACTGTTGTAACACATTGCGACTCAAATAACTCCATGTTGTGGGTTGGTCAAACGAGATTTCCCAGCGGAGGTCTTGGGTTAGCGTTCCCTCTCTCCTGACCCGCCTACAGTGGTTGACCAGCCCGTCAAAACCATCCATCCTAGGGCGGCCCAAAGCGCCAGTGAAAGGCTGTGCTCCGTATTGATTACTAGCTTGTATCTTGAACTAGCGCTGTCAGTCATGGAGAAAGACTGCTGTCACCGGGGAACGTCCGACACAACCCTAGCTGAATTTATTTCAGTGCTCATAAGCTGTCCGAGTGCCTTACAAAGAGTAGTGACGGATGAAAATGATGCTAAGTCAATGTTTCCTCTATCACGTAACCCTAGTCAATAGATCTTGTCCCAAAAAGAGTAAGCTGTCTACACAGACGTATAATCAACATTTCTCTCGCCTCGCCCACCATCTTTGATTTATCTCCTCACTAAACTGCCCGAGACCATATAAGGCCACTGGAAAACGAATGGGGGAAATTATGAGATCAAATATACGGTGACTGTAAGAAAGTAGGTACAGCCTTTTAGTTAAAAGAGCCAAATGCATTAGACCAAACATCTAATGATATAAAGCTGAAAACCGGTAAAACAAGATTAATGTACTTGAGAATCAACACTGTGTACAATAATACAAGTGTAATTTGGCATATTCTTGTAAATAAAGATTATTGGAGTGCACTTCAAAACCTGTTTAATTTTTACTTTGGCTAAGCAGAGGCTTTCTCCAATTCATAAAATAAGTAAGCTTGACCAGAAAGCTTGTGAGGAGAAGAATTTATTTGAAGGTACAGTAGCAGCTCTTCAACAGTGATAACAGATTCGGTTAGGACCTTCTGTAGAAGTTCCTGAGTAGGGCTGTTTCTTTGTTTTTCTAATAGTACAGACCATTCGGTTCACTCTTGATTGCATCTGAGGCAGAATCCCAATGTAAATTCATCTGATTAAAGATACACGTAATCTTTCCCTGATTCAAAATCTCATGTTTAATTCAACGTCTTACTGAATTCTGAGTGCCATTTTTTCAGTTTAGATTTCTTATTTCCGATTAAAAAGTAACTATATTCAATTCAGATTAAAAAAAATATCGGTATCTTATACAGTGTTGTTTCTCAGTTAAATGTCTCTTTTAGAAAACTATATTCGATATTTCAGCTAGAACATAAAAATTTTAAGTTACCATCCTCGTCCGTGCGGCACAGCTGCGGCTCGCTCTCGGGGCCTGGACCCACGCTGGTGGAGGCCGCCACGGTGACTCGGTACAAGGTCCATTTCTCCAGCCGCTGTAGCAGGATCTGATTGGAGCTGGGGGGCATCGCTGGCTCCTCCACAGGCTCCGTGTTGACCTCGGCCCCCACCACCGTGTAGCGCACTATGTACCCGGCCAGCACCCCGTTCTGGCTCTCGGCCGGCGGAGGGTGCCAACTTACCAGCAGGGTGGTGGAGCTGGAGCTGGAGCACTTAATGTCTTGAGGGGGGGCAGAGGGCTCTGCTCAGGTTTGGGAAAGGGGGAGAGGAGGGGGTGGAAAACAAAAAACGAAAAGATGGGAAAGAGAAAAAGAAAATGATAAAAGGGAAAAACCAACTGAAAAAAACAAGCAGAGACATACTAAAACATAAGAAAAAACAAAAAAAAAACAAATGCAAAGGGCAAATGCAAACAGAAGAGCTTGGTTTTGAATGAGTCGGGGTGTTGCATGCATAAATATGAAGCATGAAGGTTTATCTTTGGCTTGATTTCTGCGTCACAGATCTGGAAGTAACACCACAGATGTTGGGTGTAAGACACAGCAGTTTATCCAACTATAACCGGCTGTACGCGAGCCAAAGATTTAGCCCATATTTCACAGCAAATACCCTGGGCTCTCAGGATATATTTCCACCATGAGGGGAAAATAGATCACATTATTTGCATCTGAATGAAGGCCATTCATTGCGGTATTTCGAGGCGTTTTTGTCAGGTACTTTCCCTCACACGTATCAGAAATTACAACGTCTGTGCCGTTCTAAATCAATATAAAAGTCTCGTTTGAAATGCACAGAGTCTCAGCTTACTAAATGCTCGCGCATATGAATGCGTTATACCGTTCAAAGCGTCGTAACATTTATCTCCATTGTAAAATCGAGCATTAAAAGTTACTCTGTCGCGCTGATCCCTGAAGCCACAAGTAACACAAATGAATGAGGGGGAAACGGACAGACAGGAAAAAAAAAACATATTTGTGACTGAAATTCAAATGGATGAGCACCGTCGTTGGAAAGCAAAACAAAATCATTCAAGATGAATTACAGGAAAATGAGGAAAACTCTTTGCCAAATAATGGCTGGAAAGAAAATGTTAGGAATGTCAACTCAGAGGAATCATGGAAAGCCACCAAGCTTCGAACAGAAAGTAAGACCATTAAAAACAGCAAAAACCAAAAGGAAACCAAAAAACACAAAGCATTTTCCTGTACATTATACGTACCTGACATCTTCAAACACTAACTTTTAAAGACTTTCTTACCACAAGCACCCGATTCCAGGGAGGCTACGTTTCCCCAGAGTCGGTTGGGTTCGGCCCTCTCCCTCTACTGCCGAGCTCACCCAATACAGCTCAATTCAAATTATACACATTGGTTTAGTCCAATAATGTGGTTGTCAGGATGTTTTTGGGATCGGAGGGAGAGAGCTTTCCCTGTGCTTTCATCAGTCTGCACTATTCACTGTTTACACTAGCCCGAGGGTCCACAAGACTGAGATCAGAGTGCTAGCACCTCACTAACACCCAGCCATTCAGATCCAAGTTATATAATCCAACCCAATTCAACCCATCAGCAGCCCACTTGTGCTTTTGTTTGAGAAACGGTTAACCGATTTCTCCCGTCACCAGCCAGCTTTCATCACAGGTGTGCCAGAGTTCAGTGAGCGACATTATTCAGAGCCCTGTTTATTCACCAAATGGGCTTATTGGATTAAAGTTTTATTGGATTTTCATCTTCCTCCGTTTGAAGATATATTCTGAAGATGTACTTCCTCTCTTCAAGAGTATTTGCATTCAGTTCTAGTAAATCAACCTGGTTTGAGTGTGGCAAGAAACTTTGGTATCTGGGAATTGCAGAACTACCTGAAGGTTCAGACTCATGATTCTGGGAATGTATTATACATAAAACCCAACAAAGCCTTGAATTTCAGAGTTCAAAAAGAAAAAAAAAACAAGAGTTGAGCCTCAACGTCAAAATCAAAAAGGTGTTCAAAAAACAAAACAAAAAACACGACTTAATGGTGGCACTAGCAATTGGGAGATGAAAATCTAGGATATGTTTGGATAAAAAGGTTGGAATTATTTTACCTAAATTCTATGAGATCAACAATCAATTGGAACGATTGCGGACCTCCAAGTTAAAATCACTCTTCAAAACTAAGAGTTGTGCCATAAAACCAAAATTGAAAGATGTTTACCGTCACAATTGTGGTGCTGCTTCAAATAAGCCAAATGAGAGGTGAAAAATAACGGCAACTGGATATTTAGAATTAGTTTGCAACCGATTAAACTGATTGGACTTGAATCTACTACTAACCCAAGATGAAGACCAGTGCAGAAACCCTTGCCCCCAGTTTGTGGACCCTTGTTTGTTTGAAACCTTAGCATCACTCAGTAGCCATTGACTCTTAATTCCCATTGGCACCCATTTGGTCGATGCAGGAGTGTCTATCTCCACTAACCCTCGAAAGTTTGGACATATCCTCCAAAGAGTTGGGGGATATGTAGGGTGAGCGGAGTACTCTCTGCTGGACCATTGCAGGGGCTCGTAACTGTGGTCTGACCCACAAACAGTGACCTGACTGGGCATCAACTGAACAGCACCGTACCAAAAAGGAAACAAACACAATACACTTTTCTTTCGCGCCTTCACCAGGAAGTCCAGTCTGCCACTTGGTGCTCAAAACGTATACATATAGAGGTAATCCATGTGTCTTGCTTAAATGTCTTAGGAGCTCTTTCCAGCTTGTGCAAAGTTGTTAAGGTATCCAAACCAATTCCGCTGGTGTATATGACAGCTCTGCACCTCAAGGTCACTATACGACTACATGGACGCTATGTCAAGTAGGTTCTAAGACCGACTTCTGAAACGTGACGTGGCAGACTGGGCTTTCTTCAGAACGGCAGTCACTTACCTCACAGGAATCCACACTGTAATGTTTGTTTATGTGTTAGGTTGTGGGGTATTTGTGCTAAATCGCTTCTAACTGTCCAAGCGTGTCGCCTCCCTGACCCTGTTATGGGTAAATCTGCACTACTTTAGTATATGCTCGAGGGAAGATGTCGGCAGATGTAGTGAACCACGTCTCCCATCTGTGTGATACCCTGCGGGACAAAGCGGGGTCCCGTAACTCAAGCAAGAAGCCTATGGCCATCCCGCTGGGATACTTACTCTCACCTTTAGTTTAATGGGTTTGCTTTGGCAATGCTAAGTGCTGCTGCTGCGTGTCAAGCTTGTCACGGCAAACTTAACCCTGATAGCAAAAGCAAAAAATAAAAAAATAAAAAAAAATGCTGAGAGCTGATTCCTCAAGTGTGTAAGAGTAAAAACAAACCAAATTGTCTGAACTGTGTACTAAATAGAAATAAATTAAAACCAGGTGACGTCAAGCCGGAGAAGGTGAGCCTTAGTTTCATTTCAGGAGACAAATTGAAACAGAAGAGCTAGAAAATAAAAGGGAGGTAGAAAGTGCACCGCATTGTTTCAGAATACAGTAAATGAAGACACCAACAGCAGGACAGACACGTAGAGATGGAACAGAAGGGGACACACACAGCGTACGACATGCCAGAGGTCAAAGGATGCATTAACAGAGCGCCCCCCGGGGGTTATGGGAGGAAGTGCATGCATTCAGTGCTCGCTCTCTCACGCTCAGGTGTAACGTTGTGTGTCAATGCAGCAGGTTCATTGCATCCCAGCACCCACTCAACCAACCCCATCCCACCCATTCTGCACCAACAAGCTGCACAGGTAGAAACAGAAGATGAGTTAAAATGGTCCACGTTCGCTGCCATGGCTTTCTAGCATCTTCCACCCACTGTAAGCGTATCCAAGACTGAAGAAACTAATCTATAAACCTCTAAAGAAAATGCATACGTTTTATCTTGTTCATCAAAATGTAATAAGATGCTCACCTTGGAGGCAAAATTTGCCTTATTTTTCAATTCCAATTTTCCAATCAGTTGTTGATTCAAAAATTTTCACCAAGAAACACGCCAGATTACTGAAGTAAAACAGCCTTAACACTAAAAACACACTAATCTAAACTCAATTATAGGAATTATTTTGAATACTTTTTTCCCCCTTTCCTCGGAAGCTAACTAGCATCATGCAGAATTGCAATTCACAAATGCATTTGTCACCCACTATTCATTTACTCTGAAGCTGAAAGTGTTGTGCCCGCTAAAAATGATTTTAATCGCAACTGAAATGTCTCTTAGCTTGGTATGAAAGACTGAAAGACAATGGAAATAAAAGTAGATGCGTTTCGACTCATGCTCTCAGACTCCTGGGCCCCTTTTTTGTACAAGCTGAACACAAGTAACTGAAATTTTTTAGCACAGGGCACATGCCAGCTGCAAGGTTCCCCACAAGCACTGATGATTTCATGCACTGAATCATGATGCGACTCAGCGAGGGTGTATTTTTAGGCCGGAGGCTTGAATAATTCAGCCATTCTTCCAGCGTAAATGCTGACTACCTGCAGGCGCCAGCGGCCACTGACTGCGCTGCTTTCAGTAATACACAGTGAGGGACTAGATGTGGTGGAAAGCCATGGCAGACCCCAGAGTCAATAATATTTTGTGCGCTTCAGTCGCATGGGAGGAAAAAAGTGCATTTGCTGTTGACACATGAAAAAGAAATACGAACACAGAAGAAAGAAGGGAGCGCGCAGGGGAGCCGAACGGCACGCTTGCTGCAGATCAATCAACCCACATTGATTTGTTTGTTTCACATGTAGGAAATCTCTGAAGTACATAACTGTGACATAGAGAAAACCCAGATGAAAGAATAACCAAACAAAAAAGAAAAGGAAGTGTGCGTGACACAATCCAAGGAATCCATTAAACTAAACAACACAGGTCATTTAAAAGTTTGGCCTTTAAAATAAATACTGTTTAAAACATCAAAGTAAGAGGGCCTCGTTCTTACATAGACTAGCGATTTACATAAGAATGTTTTCACGAACAATTTACACAAATTTGTTCTGCTCGTTTTTATCGTCTTCTTAAAAACACCTTCTCAACATGCACAGAAAGAAATGATTCAAGAGTCGTTTGGAAAAATAACATCACCTTCGCAGCCTGCGTGTAGCAAAACTGGCTTCTGGCTTCTGGCTCAAAGGTGAGATGCATAAACAAACACAACGCAAAGAACCAAAGCCAGAACACCTGTCGTAAACCTGGGACCAGACAAGTGTCCTTTCTTTAACACATATCTGCTACAGACACAAGCACACCATTATCATTTACTCTTGACATTTCCAGAGTCGATAAACAATATCGCTGGGAAACAAGGGTGAAGGTTATAGTGGCCCTATCAGACAGTGTCGTCGTATCCCAACCCCACCGAAAGCCTAAAATAGCCATTATGTCTTGGCATTTCTCAATCAAAATACAATGTTAGACCCCCCCAACCCTTCATTCGAGACCTTAGGAAAGGAAATGGGCTACATACTGGCTTGGGATGTCCTTTGGGATATTTCGTTGGTGAAGGCTCCAATGCCTTTGTTGGAGACGGCAGCCAGAGAGAAGTAGTACTCTGTATTTGCACGCAGACCCTCCACCAAAAAGGAAGAGGACGGGCCGAATGTTTTCTTTACCTGTTTAGTGGAAAATAATAAGGTTACTGCTAATGTTGTGTGGCCCTGCCATCGTATTTGACAAGTTTTGTTGTAAAGAAGGCACCTGAGATTCTTGCCCGCCCTCTTTGTAATACAGTTCGTAACTGATGATTCCCTCTTTTTCGAAGGCTGGTTCCCATGTTAGCTCAACGCTCGTGTCTGACACCTCACCAACCTGGAAGTTGGTCGGCTGTCCAGGGACTACAAATGGAGCCAGTGTTGACAGTTCAATAGACAATACATTTAATAGAAAGGAATGTACAGCTGTAAATTTAGTGCATGATTTAGTTAACGATTACCTGGTTAAAGTAGTATACTTACATTGTTGTAACCCTGAAACTTACAATTGCTTAAATGATCTCATCAAGCCATACCCAATCATTAACCTCATCTGGCTGTTTTTGACTCGACAGCAATAAAAATGAACATTTCGAAGCTAAAACGTAGCTTTTCTACATCTTTGGTCAACTCACGTTAATTAGCTACACTGTTAACTCAGTTCCTGCTGTAACTACAGACAATTTTAACTGCTAAACACATCTTGCTACATTTTCTCTTTCAATCACTATACTGTTTTTATACACTGTTGCCTTACCCAATACTAAGAATGAACATTTCTAATTGCGAAACTCACCTTTGCAGTCACTAAATTCAATTTACTAATAGTTTAATCAATTTTACTTTGCTATACTCATACTGTTATCACCCAATACTTGTTTTTTTCTTCCGACAACATTAGCTCAACCAAAAACTTACATTATCTACACTATTAGTTCACCCAATTTTGGCAATAGACATTAAATTATTAAACTCACCTTGCTACTCCATTAGCTCAAGCAATAAAAACGCACATTTTCAATTGGAAAACTTACCTTGCTACATTATTAGCCTCCCAAACAGCGACAACAGACATTTTTCAATCACTAAGCCCAATGCAACATTGTTTACCCACCAAACGCAAAACACAGACTTTATACATTTCTAAATATATTTGAAACAAACATTCTTCAGTTGTGAAACTCGTCATCCAACATCTTTTGCTCGCCCAAAAGTGAAAACATGCTTAAAATGAACAAACTGTTGGTGCCAATGGCCTCATGAGAATTTAATAAATGACAAACTAACCTCCTTGAAGCACTTTTACATGAATGGGATCCGAGAACGGTCCATCTCCTACGGACGTGAATGCCAGCACTCTGATGGTGTAAGTCTCGGTGGCCACCAGACTTTGAATGGTGGTGATCACGCTGTCCTGTACATTGTGGATGTGCCACATGCTCATGGGCTGAGATGGAGCCATGGTGTAGTAGACCCGATAACCCTTGATCTGTCCATTGGGCTCCTCAGGTTCATCCCAGCGTACCATCATGGTGTTCTGGGAGATGATACGGGCCTGGATATTGCGTGGTGGGCTAGCAGGAGCTTGCTCCCCAGTCCTAGCCTCAACCGGTTCACTGGGCGGGCCCTGGCCAATGGTGTTGAAGGCTGACACACGGATCTCGTAATCAGTGTTTGGAGAAAGCCCGCCGATGCTGTAGCGAGTGGTGGTGATGGAGTCCACAGTCTCGAACTTGCTTTCGGGAGATTTCGCGCGATACTGGATGATGTAATGGGAGACTGGCTCAGGGTTGCCACTGTCCCAGGTGATGGTGATGCTGGTGGCGGAAGTTTCGGTTACGACAGGAGTACCTGGAGGTTTCGGCAAGGCTGCAAATGGGGGATAAGAAAATACCGTGGACTTAAACATTTAATACTGGGACTAAAAACTATCTGAAAAACTTGCTTTGGCTTATTTTTAATTTCTTTTGACCAGAGATCCTTCGAGTGACCTTGTAGGACTCAATGGATTCTTACACTTGACAATGATCTGGGAATTAGCCTCGATGATGCCCAGGCTGCTCATGGCCACACAGGTGTAGTTGGCTGACTCACGGACGCTGTTTAACTCCAGTACGTTCCTGCCCACTGGCATCTCGTCCTCAGGCGTCAGGTCCTCAGAGTTTTGCATCCACTTGACATAGGGCATGGGCGAGCCGACAGCGACGCAAGTGATGTTGACGCTACCGCCCGGCATGATCTCTTGGGTGGTGGGGGGCATGATGGAGAAACGTGGGGGCACGCGACGAACTGCAAAGGGCGCAGGAATTGCGACAAGAAAAAGAGAAAGAGAAAGGTAATGACACGCCAATGAAAATTAACCTTCCTTTAGAATGCACATGATGTTGTCTAAACAACAAATTATATAAAAAAATAAGACTAAAACTTCACAAACATTTCAATTTATACAAATTAAAATAATGATAAAGTAACTAAATTAACAAAACTGGTTCACCAACAATATAGATTGACATTAAAGCAACAAGTTCATAGCAACAAGGTTCCATTGACCAATATTTGACCCATCACAGCACGAGTAATTTCACAAAAATCTATTATGAGTTTCTCATCTTTAAAATTAGATCTCTACGTGGCTTATAACTACAGTAAGCAAAATGAAAAGCATGCATTACTGTTAAAAAGCAGAAAATACTCTAAGGTTATAAAATAGTGCGAAGAACACTTTTTAAAAAATGATTATTATTTGTTTTTAAAATCTGCCCGTGCTAAAGAAACCTTACTTTACGTATGCATGACTGTATGTACCCCTTTGGTACATACCTGCACTAGTAATAGTAGTGAGTCCCTGCAAGAGGGACTAAAGATGAGAAACCTTAATCAGATTTTTGTGGTTGAGAGTAGATCAACTGGACAAAGCCTTTTAAAGATCTGACACGCTTCCATTGATAGATGCAGCTGTCATTTTCACAGACATCATGCAGAAATAGGTAGAGGTCAACCAAAGAGTAAATGGGAACAATAAAACCAGAGAGAAGAAATTGAGATAAAATGCATAGAGGAATATAACTGAAGGGTCGCTAGCATGCCCGGACAAAAGACAACTGGATAGGAAAAAAAAATAGAAATATAAGAGAATAGAACTCGCAAAAGAGCCAGAAAGAGGAAGAAAGGGAAGGGTTGGGAAAAGGAACGAGGGGGGGAACCCACTTCAATGCAGAGAAAGGCTTTTTTATCGTCTCCAGCCAATATGACGTAATGTGACAGGATTGTATTGTCACATTGCGGTCCTGGCCAGACGTAACACAAAATTTACAGTGGAAATTCTGGATTCAGTCAATAAGGAGCTGTCAGTTCAACTCAACTAACTATCACACACATCAAAAAAAAAAAAGAAAATGATCACAAATTGACCAAATAAGGGCACATGATTGGTCCAGATGCTAGTCTACCATGTTGACAGCGATGCACCTCAACTACTGAGATGCCAAACCTACACACGAGAGAAAAAGGATGAATGATCTGTCGGGGGAAAGGGTTGGATATGAGTTATGGCAGAGATGGAATTGGCCAGGTTGTGCAACAGGCTTTTTTCATAGCCTGTCTGGCATGTTCATTCTTGGTAACCTTGCTATTTTGACGTGACTCGTTAAAAAGTCAAGAAACGATGGAAACGTAAGACTCTGCTCCAAAACCTCGCAAGCTGCCCTTTTAAGTCAACTTTCTAAATACCAAAATCTTCTAAAGACCCGACTCACAACTAATTGTTTCTAATTGTTTCTCACACAAATACTTCTATATAACAGCAGTGCATTTATAATTCATCTGAAACATATTGAATGAAAGTATCCCATGCACTTTTACCTTTTGTGTGGATTTGGGGACTGAGCTTTTATCAGAAGAATACATGCAATTCTCTTCATCTAAGAAAGCAACGGTTGCGTATGAAACCATAGGTGTTAGGTGTATGTTTATACATCTAGGTAGTTACGTCGCAAGGTTTTGGAACAGCGTGATAGACTTATAATTAGAATACACTTTACTAGTAGTAGCGCTCAGGTTAAAGCGCTACCTGCTACATGTCAAATTTAGTATTGTGCCAAACTTTATAGTTTGGTTTCGCCAAGAATCTTCAAGGCAATTGCCTTATCGATGTTGGTGGATGTAAAATGGCAATGAAACAAGAAGTAGGGTGGTGCTAGGTGTGTCCTAAGATGGCGGGTGGTGAGGGGGTCATGCCTCATTTACATTTGGCAAGAGGAGAAAGGAAAGACAGAGGGACAGAAATGGGTGCTGGGGCTAGCTCAGGAAAACCAAAACAAATCTGAAACCAAATTGACAACCCCACAAAGACACAACGTGGACAGGAACAACAGGTAGAGACAGGGCACAAGGCAGAACAAGACCTAGGCTGCAAGACAGCAGACGGGGACCAGACAAAATGGTGGACGTACATGTGGGACAAAGACAGAAGGGTAATAACACGGGGGGTGAGAGGTGGGGACTGGGGCAAAGAGGAGACTGTAACCCTGGGCCAACTGGAGTAAAAGCATATTGGTTTGACTTCTCACACACTGGGGCTTGAAACACACGATTAAACTCTCACTATCGCCTCGGACAACAGCAGCCAAAGAGCATAAAGTCTGGAATGTGTATCCCATCGAAAGTTCAGTGGGTTTAAATCTAGTTTGAATGTTTAGAGCATTTCGAATTTTATTATTATCATTATTATTTTATTTGTTTGGAAATAAACATTACTACAGTAAGTCCTTTACATTTAGAAGTGCTGTTATAGTTAGTCAAGGTAACAGGCTCTACTGTCACATTCTACATTCTGAACCTATACCTTACAGCAATAATTAAACATGAGTATATTCACAGTTTCAGACAGCCATGTGACGGATGACCTCGGTTGGTGTCCAGAGAGTGAAAATCATATTATAACTCAATCCATTTCAGAATCTTGGAGTAAAACAAGATAAGGTTAACTTAATGTCTTTAGTTTATAAATGTTTAATAATATTTAACAGTTTGTTAATACATTTTATGATACATTTATTCATTTTAAGATTGATTTTGTTGATTAATTTATTTTCTTATTTAAAATACTAACCAATTTCTAGGAAATTTCCAGGTTCAATTTAAGTTAAGCTATAACCAGGGGAGGCATGATGACTTCCATAAGTGTTATAAACCCTGTAAATAAATTGTATAATTTTTTTCCGTTAAATTATTTTCTGTGAGAGTTAACATCATACCACAACCACTGAACCTGGATCATTCTTTTAAATCGATTCATTTAGAAAACAAAAACAACATTAAAATAAACAAAGACATACTGAGATGACCCCCATCCCCATATAAATGCATATTGAACAAATGTTCAACAAAAGTGAAAGAGCAGCCCACATATCACAATGTGCATGCATGACTGTGATTGCAGGAATGACGTCAAAGGAACGGCACCAAACTACCAACCAGGCCTACAGCTACAGCCAACACATATTTGAGGCATGCAACCCTCCCCAAGTGCAACATTTTAGGGAATCCACACAACTGAAATGTCAAAATTGGTGAATCTGACACAGCACACACAGATCATCGCAGTGCAGTTGTGTTATAAGAGTGCCAGAACACAGTGACAAGACGAGCGTGATTCTTCTAGTGTGGATTAATGATGGAAAGGCCCAGACGTAATTTGCTGATGCTTAAGCATTTCCTGCACTGATTTCAGGATAATAAATATTCTAAAATGTGATAACTATGTTAAATAAACCAATTTATTACATAAACACACATACGACTTCCCCTGACACATATTACGTGTGGGCCTGAAAATGGGTGATGCAACATTTGGCCAGCTAAAAACTGAAGCTTGTTTTCCTAGGGTCAAATTCGGTAGTTGAGCGAATGAGGGCTGCAACCTTTCACCATGTGAATTATTCATCCTATTGGTGCACGCTCAATCTGTACTCAAACGTTCCCGAGACTAATCAAAGGTCTGACTCAATTGGGTTATTTTCCAAACGGAACAACCATTTGAAAAGACCGCAAGGAGCCTGGCAACTTCAAATCTCAGGCAACAAAGCATCGCTCTCCAATAAACCGCGGCAAAGGCGGGAATCATAAGCTGGTCTAATGTTTTCAGATGCATGCCGACATTTGCAGCTGCCACTATCTATGCATCGGCCTTTGAAATGCCATCGCATGAAGCCATCCTAGGTTTTATCTAAGTCCTGACACATGGTCCTATACTGTAGCTCAAAATCCTGGCGTTTGATGTGCGATGGTGCTCTACGCTGCGATATTCGGGGGAATGTAGAGCAGTCCAATCGGATGGACACACTCCTCATTCACTATGACAAGGAGCCCAGCAGGCCGAGAGTGATCTCTTTGAGGTCCAGAGACGAAATCCCATTTCAAGCCCAATGTGGAGAGAAAGACAACTCACAAGGTCTTACAACGGACAGAGAAAGACAAAATAAAAAGGCCAAAGAGTGCCTCACTCCTTGTGCTTCCTGACTAGGAAGAATCGAAAGGTGGACATTCGCGGCCATTTTGGTGAGACAGTCTGTCCAGCCCCAAAATGAAGGTAGGAAGGGAAGCCAAAATAATGTGCAGCCTTTAATGTCACCTTGAAGCTGAGATTACACCCTGTTTGATGTCCAAAACCCGCAATAATCCATTTCGCTTGAAGGTAGCGAGGCCATTTGCATGCAGACGGCAGGGGTTCCCCGTATTAACACACACACACAGACAGACACCTCCGCCACTGCAATGCAAAGCAGCCTTAGTTGGGGTTCGGACCGGTTGTAGTAATGAAAATTGGTGCATTTGTAAAACACTATGTCCTGATTGTTTGGTTAATGCATGAGTGGCGTTTAGCGAAAGCCTGAGGCTGAACTGCATTTTTGATTTTGCACCAAAACCTGTCCCATTTCAACACTTATTCAGATCAAAGTTAGCCTTTCGTTTCCACAAGTAGAGGGTGTGATCTAGCTTGCATTTCTATTTGAATACCAACACAGCATGCAAGGTCATGCAAAACATCCCAAAGTGGTGGCAGTGGGGTTCACATGCATCTCCGTGCGCATACACAGAGCATCCTTGTAACATTTAGCATGGCATTCGGTACAGCTCAGTCTTCCAGCATCTCAGAGTGAATCTGTGAGGTCTCGTTTCCTCGTCTCGAGGGCTAATTACTATTAATAATACCCTGGAAAAATTCTGGGATCTTGACTCCTTAACATTTTTGCATTATGTGAAGTTGAATGGCAGAACGGTTGAGAGCTTCATTGTCAAGCGGCAACAATGAAAGATTAGCGACTTCATTGGAACAAGGAGAATCATCATTTCTGTTATTAATTCGGTGCGAAATAGAAGAGAACCAGATAAGTCGAGGCTCAGAGGGGGATTTTTGCCATACGGAGGCAATTAACTTCCACGCCTGAGGTAGACAGCTGACAAGAAGATCTAGTGACAAAATCGAGAGAAATTTGAAAAGAGTGGCTAGCCATTAAAGCTGCTAACAGAATAGGAGTTTAGTTTTCTGCAGCACATTAGCTTACAAATTTTTTTGTAGTGGCTAACACAGTCTAGCTGAAAATGAAACCTTTCCACTGAAAACGTTTTGCTGATCTTCTTTTCAAGCCACAGCATGCTAGCCACTAGCATTTCTTTAACTTTAGAATGCATTTTTGTTATTGCTAGCATGCACTAATACGCTTAGGCTGTTACGCTATCTACATGCTAGGCAGCAGTAACAAGCTATCAGGGTAAAGGGGGCACAGAAATCACAGTGGGAACAGCCGGATATGAAAAATAAAGCTCTGTCAATAAATGCCAGACCCTGAGAGACAGAGTAGCGGTAAAGCGCACTTCATTATTTATACCCTCGATTCATGTGGCGTCGCCCCCCTCCCAACAACACAGTGTCTGTAAAAACTGAATAATTCAGAGAGCCATTTAGTCTCAGACATCACGAGATAGCCGGCAACACGTTAGCATTAGCCAAGTGAAGCGGAGGCTATTGTTCTGTGTCATTATCCCTGACAGACAGACAAACGGCCATCTGAAACACCGGGATACAAGAGATATCCGCACGATTGGACAAACTTATCGGACTAAATGCAAGCTTTCCGTCTGATTTATTGTTCTACAGCAACAAAAAGCACAAGCAAGAAAAATGGTCATATAAAAGATTTTTGATTTAAAAATGGCAACATAATATATTTATTTATTTATTTATTTATTCAAAAGTAATTTCTTTCTTTTCCTTTTTGTTTTGTTTGTAAACATGTTTAGATATGCTCGCTTCTAAAATGAGACAAATCTTCCGAAAATCTCCTCGAGCATAAAACGGGTAAATATTGCAGTGGTTGGTACAGCTCTGCAAGCAACCAACACGTAAAGCTGAATTACCTACAGGCCAAAGGGCCGTCGGGACTTCGATATGCATATGAAACAGGCGTGCAATTACTGCGCTCGGCTGCATTAGCGAAGGATTAGCACAGAGACTCACAAACAAAGCACCCACTTTTTGTTCCGGTCCAATTTGGGGGTTTTAATACGGCACGTTGCAGTGATGTAAGAAGCGCTTCAGATGAGGACTCGAGCGCATGATAAATCCTGATTTGATTGAGCCTGCAGACTGCGAAAGGGCAAGAGGCAGTCAGTCATCACGAGGAAATATCGCTAGCTTGTTGCGGCTGTGAAATAAAGCCTGTTTTCTGGGGGGGTGCGGAGGTCATTATATCTGCCAATGATCCATGTGGCACAAAAAACTAATTAGCAGAAGTGATTTTGCAAGCTTTTGTGTGCAAGAACGGCTTTGTAATTGAGAAGACGGCGGGAAAACTGTCTGCAGAAAGAGCCTACAAGAGACGACAGATCACAGAAACACAAACCACATCCAACAAACCAGAAACTAAAACGGAAAGGGGCTCGAAAATGAACACAACTAAGGGTGTACATCACACGAACACCACAACACAAGGGGACGGATTGAAAGTGTCGCCGACAAAGGCTTGAACTCTCGTTTTGGACAAAAACAAAGAAAAAAAGAAACCTCACGAAAACACAGGAATGCAACAAAGCACGACAGCCAAAGGAATTGCGTCTCGAGGCATGCAAGCGCAGTTACATTCTCCCATCATGCATCAGGCCGTGGTTTACATTCAAATGCGAGATTTCCATGACAGCATAAGCACTTTCTTTGGGCAAAAGCAATACTGGAGGATGCAAACGAGAAAAGGCCCCACAATGCAAACTTAAACGTAAAAAGGAAAACGAACCCGAATTAGCGGGTTAGTTAATACTAGTTTATGCACTTAAATCAAATCTCTCAGAATTTTTGAAGCTATTTAAGCAGCTTAATTTTAAACTCCGAATCGCCAATGATCCTTCCAATAGATCAGTCAAGGTTAAGGTTTTAATACATGTTGATTTTGCGTTTTTAATGTGGGTTAAAAAAAGTGAAAAAAGAAAAAACACCAACCTTCTCGAAGCTCTGAGGGATGTAAAGGGGTTGATGCAGAACACAATGACATGAGGAGAAGAGAAAAATAGGGGAAACACAGAGAGAGTAAAAAAGGCCACCTCAAGGCTTTTAGCTGCTACATTTTCTCTGACTGGTGTCGCCTGAATATTTCTTGCGTGACACGCGACATGTCTGCCGCATTAACCTGCTTTGACCCAAACAGTTTGATTCACCCCAGTGGTTGCGTTCGGCGTCAATTCAAGCATGTTATAACAATGCAAAATTACAAGGTCTTTAGCCACCCGAAGAGCTGCCACTGCGGCTTTAATTAAAGGAACAAAACAAAGACACAAAAACAGAAATCAATGAAACAACCCAAAGTGCAAACCAAATCAAACCGACCATACAAATAGAAACCCACATAATTAGCATTAAAGTTAGCAGCTACAATCGAGACAACCGATTGTTCTAAAGGCGTCGTGCTATAATGCCACACGCAAATGCACGGCTGAGCCGTTTCTCCATCGTAGCTGCTAATTTCAAGTGCCGTTAACTCTAGAACCGAACATATTTGATTGTACCCAATGATTAAGCTTTGAAAACAAAACAAAAGGAGACGGCACACTGTCTTAATGCAGTATGCGCATAATCAGTGAGACATTAGCATACCTATGTTGAATTAATTATCGCTGCAGTAATTTGAATGGTTTTCAGAAATCTCCAGTCGGCCAATTACTGAAATGTCACTAGACATCAGATCAAATATAACTGAACATCTGAAGTCTCGTAAAGCTTCAAAAAATAGCGATAATCCACATGAGGTCATAGTTTTACACTGACTATACCATGGTAAAGAGGGCATAATGTACCTAAAATACCCTTACCATGTAAATGTGACTGTAAAAGTAATGCCCCTTGTGGCTTATTTCTTGAATAAAGTGGTGGTAGCTGCTAAAACTCACCAACAGTCAATCATTTATCATTTACGACAACCACAACTAAAAGTGGTTTGTTTTATAGCTGCAACTATGCATTTATAATTCGTAAATGATTGAAATTCATTTTATCATTTACTGTCCCTAATGTTGATCCATTAAAAGTGAATTCAGACTTGTTTGGACTAACATGACTTCTGAGATGGAGCGTCTGCATCTTTTCTAGTGGGAGAACAATAACTATAATAATGAAAAGACAACTCTCTGACCCATTTTATAATGCCCGGTGAATAATTTATCCGAGACAAAGTTATTTGGTACACAGTGGGTAAAACCCATCCCATACGCTGTCTTTTTTAATATGCATTAAATAAATAATACATGCGCAAAATGCATCTGCCTCGCTTTATTAAAATCATCAACCTGGAGATTCAACTCCTCTTAAGGTTAGCGGCAAGAGTCGTCAGTGCTATTGCAATGCTTTTAAAACAGCCATTTCAGAATAATAATAATCATTGAACCAAGACAGATCATTAATTATTTAGATTTAACAATTACTTGTTAACACGATACATCTTGAATGTATACATTCTGAATTGTGAGAAGCAACATGCATATTGTTTAGCTTGCAACAATTCACCTTTTTACCTTTTTGGAGGGAGTTAGATTAGCATTTTGATTGGTTCATTGCATCGGCCAATCAAAATCAAGACTTACCATCATCCTCTTCAACCTGAAAACTTGATTAGATAACATACCTGCACGGCCCAAGTTTCTGCCCATCAAAGTGAAGACTGAAAACTACCCATTATGTTTTGAAAAATTAGCATATTTTGTTATTGCAATATGTGCTTTAGTGTAAAGAATCTAGTTGATTATATACAACAGGTCATATGACCAGTCGTGCATCTGTAATTGGTTGTTTTCGATGGGCTCCACGGTCAGGTTGCTCCCTACCTCGCACATACAGGTTGGCAGGGGAAGAGTACCGGACGCCTTCCACGTTAGACGCCACACACTCGTACTTCCCCTGGTCCGTTTCCTCAGTGTTTTCTATCTGCAGAGCACCTGGGAGAGCAAAAAAAAAAAAAACACCCCAAAGATAGGGATGAAAGAGAGAGAGGAAAAACACAGAGAGAGGGAGAAGACAGCAAACTATTAGAAGTTTGATAGTAACGAGACTGTCAGAAACCATTTTATTTTGTATGTTTGGTGCAACATCGCATCCTCATAAATTGCTCAAAGGCCTTTCCCGTTTGAAAGCCAACTTTGCCTTTTAACGCTAACTCACTGTGTTGAATCTGAGCAGTTCAACACTCAAGGCAAGAGAAATTAGACTGATCTAAATATGTCTGAATGCATCCCATCAAACGCGAACGGAAGAGAACTAGCAGCAATGTTATGGTGTTCGCAGGAGTGCTGGATCGCATCAATCAGCGTGCCGGGAAGTATCAGGGTGTGGAGTCGAAGGAGATAAACCACTCCGGTCCCAAAGGGGGGAAAGTTGGTGAGGGTCAAGAGGGAGCTGTGAGCTGAACATCCATTAGTTCATGTCGAAATGTGCTGCACAGGGCTGAAGTTTAGCACAACACTTAAATCCCACGGCATGAATTATTTCTTTCGGTCCCCCAAGAGATGTAGTAATACTCATGTCAGTGCATACCGCAGGTCTGAGAATGGCTATTTGCAGTGCATGATAAACACTAAATATTCCTCCATATTATGCCCCAGGGTTGGGTCAGAACCAAGGTCATTGATACATATGCCAAAACACATGCAGTTTGAGATCTAGCAAAACTTTCTATAGGGGTTAGGGTCACCGGGTTTGAAGGAGGGGTTGGGTTCAGTGGGTAATGCCACCAAAGTGCTGTAGTCACCAACAGTGCCTAATTCTCTGAGGATAAATAACCAAAACACCCCACCCTCCCTCAAGCTCAAGCAAGCAACATTTTATTACACTACAGAACATATGATCATATGTTCAGAGGACTCTTAACAGCATAGGCAACCGTAGCTTCAAGAAGTTAGCAACTACTGCATTTTTTTCCGCCGCAGATGGGGAAGTGTGATTTTTGCACACTATAAAGCTGCAGTTACCAGCCGGGACTAATTTTCTGAGTCTAAACCCAACCCTCCATAAGAGATATTTCAACTGCCTGCGAAAACATTTCAGGCAAGCAACATTAGCATTATATTATACTATATGTGATCAATTGTTTTAAGGGGCTCTTAACAGCACTAAACGCACTTTCCCATGGTTGCCACGATGCATTGCGACTACAGAGCTCACTTGAAGCAAAACAGCTAAATTTAGGCTTGAATGTACAACCTGAGCAACCGCGATTGAGGTGATTAGGCATGCTACGTTTCTGGATCCAACAACTGTTGCATTACCACTGGTACTTTACCCACTAAGCTGCCCCACCCCAACTCTTCTTTATCTGTCTTTCAGTACTCTACCACTGCATTTCGACAGGTGGCATCAATACGGCCCTCTCTCCTGGAGAGACATTCATTTTGGCTGAACGAAGACATCAACCTTCGGCAACCACCACATGCGGCGGCGGGACATCAACAGCAGGGACTCACGCTGCGGTTTAAGCGCACAGTCTGCATCCTGTGGAACATTGTGTGTGCCAACGAGATTCTGGCTTCTGGGTCGATGACTCACACCTGCTCGCGGCGGATCAACAGCATGATGGGATCACGGAGTTTAGAGGCGTGGCAGGGAGAGACAGAAATGGAAGGTGGTTTCTAGAGTGTGTGTGCTCATACACGGATCGTTTGATGTGCACATTGGCGCAGCGGGCGGCCGGGCGACAGCAGGTGGGCTTGGAGAGCATTCTAAAGTCTCCTCAGGTGCGCAGCCGAACGAGAAGCGCTCGCGCGCAACCGGTGCTACGTGACGCTGACGGAAAATCTGGTGGAAATCTCCACCAGGCGTTTGGCCTCCTTCCCCCGTCGATTCTGGAGCCTCCGACTGCAGAAAACGGGCAGGAATTTTAATGTTATTGGAGCTGGGGCTGATAAATAAACCATGCCACAGTGGTGCGCCGAGCTCTCGGGGAGCTCTGAATTCTCCCCGTCTTCACTGGGGTTGTGATGCCCTTTTCTATGAACAGTTAGCTAATGACTGAGTAATGTCATTGAGGAAATCTTAGCAAGAAACATAGCACATCCAAATTCATTAAATACAAATTAATTCCCAGTGGCTCCAAAGCAAGCAAATTTTCTCAGAGCTCCTTCCTTCCTGAACCTGACTATTTTGGGTACTCCTGCTTGCTATTCAGCCGACTGACGATTCCCCACTGACTTCATTACATATTTGCAGCTGTGTTTTTTTCCCCCCATCCCGGTTTCCACTTGGGTTCGGATAAGCTCACTGAGAATCTATAATCGGGGAAGGGAATGACAGTGTTCCTAGTCTTTCGCAAATCTTTCAGTCTCTTCCTCTTTACTGCTCATTAGTAGTGAGAGGAAAAGTTAGCATAATCATTATTAAGGTATCTGCGTGCCTTTAATGTCCTTGCCTTTATCAGCGTCCACTTTGTGCTTTTCTCCCAAATACCTCACCGAGCAAGAGTGGGTATTTAACAACAGCACAAACAAAATCATTCTTGTCAGAAAATGTCTTTGATCCCGCTCACTTTTCCCTCAAATCTCCCTTTCGCTCAGCCTGAGAATGTTTTTAATAATTATCTTTTATGTATAATTACATTTCGAATTTCCATTATCCATCCTGCTCCTTGCGTCTTTGAGGCTGCCGGTGTAGCGGCACCGCTAGCGACAAAACAAGCTGTTATCTTACTTTAACCAACAGTGTTGAGCTCAAAAAGTCATAACGCCACACAATACCCTTTATGATAAAAGGCAAGTGCAAGTCATTTTCTGAATATCCGTGCCAAGACGCAACCAGCTAGCTGACATGAGCCCTTGAGCTATGAACTATTATCTGGAGCTGAACAATAACGAATACATTAGCGGATTCAAAAGCCGCCTGAGTGTACTATGTGTAAGCCAATTTAGCGGGGTGGAAGTCTACAGAATTTGGTGGAGTTTGTTGGTGGAGCCAAATTAGCACAATCAAATAGGTATGGGTAAGGTTCTGGTGACTGACAGTCGTTCTGTTTTTGGCTCTACAGTCTACTGATGACCTAGGGTCAGCTTGCACTAGCGCAAACTGACTTTAAAATACTGCTGTTAAGATTTTCTAAAGACGTGCGGTGATGTACTAGCACTGAAAAGGCGTGTGACACAGTTATATTAGGGCGGTCTTGGCCTAATGGATAGAGAGTTGTAGGTGGGGAGTGTATAACCAGTGCTCTCTCCACCTTCAATAACACGACTGAGGTGATATCAATCTGAACCCTCAACTAGGAGCCCTAATCAATTGGTTGATATGTAAATGAGATGTTGCATCTGTGGTCTTTAATTTGTGCATTGTTATTAAATAACAACAACAACCAAAGCAACCGCCTATCGGCACCGTTTTGGAATTGCGTTCTCGCTCCAATTTGCCCCGTTTAGGGAAACTGGCTCCAAGACCTCTGCAGGCAAATCCAACTAGTCCCAGATTGCGGGAAAGCACTTTTTGGGAATTCTCCACCGCTTTGGTGTCAACGCGACCCGTGTCCTCTAAACGCGGCCATTAAGTGTTTTTGTCACGAACAGCCGGAGTTGGCGCGCGCTCGTGACTGACGGACACGGGGTAACCGCTGACCTGTGACCGGTTCAGGCTTTAGTGATGGCCTGGGGAGATGAAGTCTTGTCATCTCCCGTCATCCGTCCAATCTCGGATCATGGGGGAAAACAGACTGGGCTGTCTGTTAAGCGGAGGCCGTGTCAGGAGGCAGCTCTGCTGGGGCGTGGAGCGTGGCGGCCAGGTGTGGAGGCGAGGGGAGCCGTGAACCATGACCAGCGCTACCATGCAGCTGTCTATTAGAGGCCGTGTGCATGTGACGGCTCTCCACATGCTTGATTAGGCCCGGTAACAGTTCTCAACCTAAAGGCACCAGATCATCTTTAATTCACACACACTTTATCCAGCACCTACAGTCCCATTGGGGTAACTTAATTAGCGGATGATGCCAGGGAATGATTGATTTGTTTGTGGAATTGACTGTTACGTATTATTTGTTATACTAAAGGCATTTTTGAAATGTAACATATTACATTATTTTACTTTATATTTTCCTGTACTAAAGGCGGCAGCAAATGGTGTTTATTCAAAATCGTTCCTCTCTCATATATATTATTCATAAACAAACCTGAAAAACGTGAAAAAATGTGCAATAAAGGGACTTTTGCTTTAAGATGCTGATGTGCAGTGACTGTAGGATGCGTGTGTTTGTGAACTGACACACACCAAGGTCATTAAACGCGAGAGCATCATCACGGGGGCGATATGTAATGCAATTGTTGTCAGCTTCCATCTGTTGGCTTGTAGCGCTGGCATAAAAACGCAGTTGACGCATGCCCGCGCTGACAGTCATTAGCGGTGCACAGGTCCAAACTCAGACCAATCCGGCATGAGTTGAGGTAATGTTTACAAAGCAAACGCAAACACGCGACCAATTCTCTGACCAATCAGAGCATGCGCATGGTAATTTTGCCCAAAAGCGCAAAGTAACTGTTCTGCTCCGGCACATTTAGCCCAGACTGGGCCAGAGTTTGCAGAAGCCACCCGGGGCGAGAGCTCTGTCTTGGATCACTAATCTCATTATGCAAATGTTGCGTTATAAGTCACGTTCAGTTTAGCGAGCAGCAAAATGATTAATGTGCTGCGTTTTTTTGCATTACAAATATACACGTTGGAGTGTGTAATCTAAGAAAGAGCTTTTCGGCGGGAAACTTTACTAGCTGCTGTGCTAATGCACTAAAAAACATATGTATCAAAACATTTTATTATATTGTTATATTATTAATTTATGGTATAACATGTATATAAAATGAAAAAAAAAAAAATTAAACAAATTGAAATTATAGTTTGTGTATATATATATATAGATATATATATATCAGTGCTGGGCCACGATTAATCGTGATTACATATTCATATATAGTTCATCCAAAATAAAAGTTTTTGTTTACGTAATATATGTGTGTACTGTGTATATTTATTATGTGTATATAAATACACACACATACAGTTTATATTTAGATTATATTTTATATCTAAGAATAAGTAATATAAAAAATATATTTTTCCCTAAATATTAACATCCATGCGTGTATATTTATTTATATGCATATACATAATAAATTGTATTAATTTATATAAACAAAAACTTATTTTGGATGCAAATAATCATTTACCAGCAAAAAATTAAAAAATATTAAATATACATAAAATACAAAACTAATTATGGGGAAAAAAAAGTTTATATATAATTACGATCAAATGATTCCACCACAATGTATATTGAGTCTTATCACGTATCGCTCATTAATTAAATCTCAATCAATGTAGGCACCAAACATACAAAACTGACCAACATCTGTACAAAGAAAAGACAATGCAAAGTTCTCATTGAGATGATAAACGTTTGAAGTAAGCTGTTAACCCTTCATTCACCCACAATATTAATGTTAAATCAGATGTCTGATGTTCACCTACCTGCTCGCTGGGAAAAAAAGGCACTTTATTGTTAAGTAATAACATCAGATATAAGACATGAACATGGATCTGGATCAGGAGCAACTCTAAACATCAGTCCTGATATCTCCTCCAAATCTGAGCAGGACAGAGTCTCTGGGTTCTGGACTCTTGCTATGGTCTTAGTAATGTTAGCGTTAGCTTGGGAGATGAGATCAGGACTGAGAGGAAAGCAGCGTCGTCATTAGCACGAACCCGAGCGCAAATATCACAGACGCAGGTAAACAGCAGCCCGACACCTGTCTTACTCCCAACACTGACATTAAACACACACACAGAGACACGAACACACACACAGAGAAGAGGAGAGCCGGTCCCGTCTGAGCTGCTCTGGAGTCATTAGTTAGCGGTTAGCTTAAGGTTAGTGGTGTTTATAGTGCTGTCTTACCTCGGATGGGAGTACTCTCTGGAAAAAGACACAAAACGAAACACACATCAGTTTAGTTGACGGTTAATGCCAGGCCAGGTTATGAGTTTCCTCATGTACTGGTTAGTTTAGTTTGAGATTATCATCATCATCACAGATTTAGTAAAGGTTAAAGACCCTCCAGTGCTGGACGCCGAGCTTTTTCACCTATTTACACTACAGACAACCTGAACCCACGCTAACATTTTACATTTAATAAAAGTATTCATTTATTCGCTTAAGTACTTGATGATAATTAAAATGTTATGTGAAAAAAAGCAGTTGACATAACTTGAATTTAATAATAATAATAAAAATGGTTATTTAAAAATATTGCTAAACTGAAAAAATTGATACATTGTAAATAATAATATAAATAAATTAAAACAATAAGTACAATTTCATGAAATCATATAATACATTTTAAATATATCTTTTTGTAAATAAAAACTATTTAAATAAATTACATTTATTTATTTTATTATTATTAGTTTTTGACAAAAACATGTTTATATAACAATACAACAAAATGTAAGTTTTCCTTCAAAAACTATATATAAAAATCTATAAATTAATATTCATTGTACAAATTACATAATATTATACAATATTAGAAATAATACACTGATCGTAATTAATTACATCAAAAATAAAAGCATTCATTTATGTGTGTGTGCTGTATATATATATATATATATATACATACATACATACATACATATAAATATATATACACGTTCATTTGAGAAAATGTTACGTTTATAATAAAAAAACAAACATAAAAATATAAAATAAGCAATCAAATATATGTTCTCTAATAATAATATAACAGTTTATATTTTAGATGACATAAATAATATGCAGAATTTAAAGAAAAAATATTAAATAATAATGTATTATTTAATTTATTTTTTTAAAGAAAAAAATCACTAATTAAATTCTGCCTGGAGATATCCAGTAATGTTGGCATGAACTAGTCCTCGTCTGAACTATCGGTCTGTAAACACATGTGTGTCGAGGGCTCTGGATTTCTCTCGCTGAGCTCTTTGTCCAGCAGCAGCATGAAGGTCATCTCTGAGCGTGAAGGATATTTTGCCTGCTTCGTATGAACTCGAATCACGATTAAATCGCATCCAAAATAAATGTTGTGTTGTTCACATAATATGTATGTTTGTGTACAGTGTACATATAAATACACACACATACGGTATGTGTTTATACTGACTGTAACGACAGCCTTTGAGAATAATTCTGTGCCTTGATTAACAAAATACAATAACGGCTTCATTAAAAGGGTTTTCTTGTATATTATATTATATTATTAAAACCAACAATAAATCAATACATTTATATAATCAATGTTTAACTCTGAATATATAACTCTGTGCCTTGATGAAGTAAACACAATAAAGCGAGTGTGAATAAGAGGAACGGCGCTGAATAACTGAGGCGGCGCAAGCAGGCAAAACACTCCGGGTTTAGAGAAGTTTATGTTTGTTTGAGGAGTTGAGGAGGGTTAGTATCAGGGCAGCAGAACTAGCTGGTTTAGCTCCAGCCGGAGACAGAGTCACGGTTAGCTTCGGAGAGAACTGGTTAGCTGAGGTTAAAGGTCAGAGGTCAAAGGTTAGAGGTTCGCAAACACACAAAATCAATGGGAAACTGGGAGGCTCCCAGACTGCTGTGGTTTATTAAAGAGGTGTTAAGATGATCTGTCATGCTTAAAAACAGCTCGTCGTCACTGACCAGTGAGATGAGACCATCTATATGTGCGTTCAGAAGCTTTATAATAATAAGAATAGATTGAAACTCCAGTCTCATCTGATTTTTTAACCTGAAGCGGGACCGGATCGGAGCATAATTACAGAGAGGTTTGGCTCGTTCAAAACAACGGCAGATCTTGTTTTCTTCTGAAGAAATATGGCCCGGGCCCCTGGTTTGGAAACTAAAGAGATCAGTTTCTCTTCGGGACGGAGATTCAAGCAGGTTCAGCTACAGGCCTTTTTCTCATCAGCGTAAATCCCTCCAGAATCGTCCCGTCTTCACACACAAACACACACTCCGGCTGGTCTGAGCTGAACCTGAACAAGCCTGATAAACACTAAGAGCTGAATAACCGTATATACACACATATCTAGATATTAATATTACAGTACAAATAATAATAATAATTCAATAATAATTTTAAATAATATTAATTAGCACAACTACTTAGACAATTATATCTAACACACACACGCTTTAATTTACTTAAAATAAGATATATAATTAGCAAAAAATATATTACATTATAAATAATGATTAAATAACAAAACCTAAATTAAAATTAAACAATTATAACACACATATTTTTAATTTACTTAAAATAATATTTATTTATACATATTTTAGTAAGTGTAAAATATAATTATATACACAATAACAATAATAATAATAAAGTTCAGATTATTGCCATAAAAAAATATTTAATTAATTATATGTTACATTTAAATATGTAATGTGTTTTCTGTAATAATAATGATCAAAATAACAAATTAATAATAATTAATAATAGCTATTAATAATAATAACAGCTTATTTTAAGTCTATTAAATAATAATGAAAATAATAAAATAATACCAATACTAGTGCTCCTTCTACAAGTACTACTACTATTATATATATATATATATATATATATATATATTCTTATTACTATTAATATTGTTTAAATATTTATGTTATAAAAATATTATTTTAAATATACTCCGTAAATATTTTAATAACAATAATACTACTACTACTAATAATAATTATTATTATCATCATTATCATTATGCATTTAAAATATATTTATAAGAATATATTTTCTTTTTTTTAACACAAACAGATTTTAGCCTTCTAATAAATCGAATGGATTCCTGATGAATAAAAGCGACCGCTTCCCTACACTACCGAAGTGAGGTGTTTCTTGTTGATTTCACCTGTCGAGCACAGGCAGTAAGGAGGGTGACTGAAGTGAATGTCTGGCTGGAGTTTCTCAAGCCCTAATCTCTTCTTCTTCTGTTTTATAAGCATCTCAATATTTGTGGATTCTCTGGAGAGCTGCATGTGAACGGACAACACTAGTAAATCCAAAAGACACACACACACACACACACACGCACTCTTTCTGCAGTGTGTCATCCTCTAAAGCTGGAGAGAAACAGGGGACGATTTCATGTTAGTGGGCGAGGAAGAGAAAGAAGAGAAAGAAACACGGAGGGTAGAGACAGACATTGAAGGGAAAGGAGAGGGAGGACATGCATTTTAAAACCAAGTTAAAATGCCATCTGCTTCAGGGACGCGAGGAAGCTTGCGCGCTCGCTGAGACACTTACCGATCGCTTCTGGAAATGATAACACAGAAAAAAAGAAGCAGAAAGGAAGAACAAAAAAAAAAACAGCAGATTTTAGGGTCGGGTTCACAGCACCCTGAAATCAAGACGCCGTCTTTGTGGGACGACACGGTACACACAGACTTAAAGCTCTTTAGACACTAGCTTATGACAAAACTCGTCAAGAACATTTCCAGGTTTCTACATTTGCAAACATCTAAAGTTGAAAAAAAGAGAACCATTCAATCACCAATTTCTCATTATCAAAATTATTTAATCATTTTAATTATTCGCAATTACAATTTTAATAGTTTTATTAAGTCTACATAATAAAAAAATAATTGCACAAATTAAATATTTACTTAAATAATACTCAATGCAAATACATCTAAACTTATCCTGAAATAATATGCTTAATATAGAATTTAATTTAATAAGCAAATTCAAAATGAAATATTTGTTTAATATAATATATGTTTGTACAGTATAAACTTATTATGAATATATATTTTAATGCAAACATACAGTATATACAGTATTTAGTAAATATTTACACGTAAATGTACTGTGTATATTAATGAAGTGTACATAAACACACATGTATATATTTAAGAAAAATTTTTTTATTATATTATATTATATAAATATTATATATTTTATATATAAAATCATTTGACAGAACTAAATTTAATATATATTAAATGTAAAATAATAAGTATTAAATTGTTTTTCATATATTTAAAAATAACACTTTTAATTACATTATCATTTTATAATGACTGATTTTATTAACGTAAGATAATTAACTAAAAAAAAAAAAATCTTACAAATAAAATATTTAACTGCAATAAGCAGAAATTAAAGTTCAGTGCAAACACAATGAAAACATAATTCCATCATAAATAAATACTTAATTTAAAATTTATAAACAAGTAAGAAGTAATAGAAGTAATAGAATTTTGGACACGTCTCTTATTTTAATTCGCTTGCCTGTAGGGAAATACTACCTGAAGATGCTCTTGACAAGTTTGGGTTTTAGAGTTTTAAAACTTGCTTTATCACATTGATTAAAACTAATGTTATGTACAGTTAGAATCTGGTTATGTTTTAAACATAGCGCGTGGAAACCGTCAAACTAATTGCCCTTGGTAAAACAATTATTGCCTTAAGAAATTCTTTAACATCTTGAGAGATTTAGAAAACGTCGGTATATTTAATTACCAATTAGACACACCAAACAAATACTACTAAAAGCATTTAGATAACTCACTAACACACAAATTGAATTAAGCCCATGATTATGGCTCATTTGTACACGCTGTATGCAGTGCATACTGAATTAAGTTGGTCTAATTAGTCGTGCGTTAATTATCAAGGGCTAGTCAGTGTTGTGCATGTGAATGCGGAAATTCTAGCTTCTTCGGTTGAAACAGAGACGGAGACGTCACAAATAAGACAACAAAGAGCGAGGCCAACAACATGTAAGACCCACTCACACAGTGACAAAAACAAAGACAGAGGGAGGACAGGTCGCTAAGCATGAGCATTTTCAGAAATAGTTTCGTAAATTTGTCTGATTAATCTGTACGTCTGTCAGCAGGGCGGAGAAATTAGCTTGCTAAATGAGCTATGAACGCTAACCTTGCGGCTAGTGACATCGCTAATGGAAGCTAAAAGGACTGACTGTTTGGGTAAGGCCCAACACGCTGCACAGTAATCTGGCTTCTTGTCCTCAACTAGAGAAGTCAAAGGCATTTGTGTTCCTGCACCACTGCCAACGGCGTCACAGAGGCCTGTGATACCCCCTCGGCAAGTCTGGGTCCTCCATTAACACGGCGCAAAACAAAGCACTCAAGTCTAGCACGAGCGAGAGCAGATGTAGCCGCTCAGCGCCAAACCACTCTGCTTGCTTCCTAAACTTTATTTTGAAAACGCCATGATGGATGGTGAAAAGGGAAACTCTGGGTAAGCGAGTTCAGGTCAAGGGTTGCCAGCCGAGTATCTGTTGCCCATACTGATTTATGTCAACCAATGCAACCCGATAGATTTTTGCTTTTCATTGCTGCTGACGAATCACTGACCCACAACGGTGGCCTTGGGGCGACTGGAGCGCTAGACTTAATGAGATATATAATTAGACTGTTTTACTGGGTCTTTCAATAAAGTTTCATTAGCCTAAACCAGACATTAATCATACGCTTGCCACAAAATCTGGACTAAGCTCCTCTGACACAGTTCATTAAAAGTCATTATCTTTCCATTTCAGCTTCCCTTGCAACTTATAGCACGCCAACTCTGTGGGTGGTTGTTTTGGAAGTGCGCGGGGATACCTACAATCACTGATACAGAAGCAGAAGAACGTTAGCGGTGGGGCTTTGAGCGCATCCATTGGTCTTACCCGATCTGAGCTGCTTGATTCGTCCGTTACTTGTGCTGGGGTCGATGGGAAGGAAGTCTTTGAACCAGGTGATTTCCGGGTCGGGGTTACCGCTGGCGGCGCAGAGCATGGTAGCTGTGCGAGTGCGCTCCACCACCTTCAGCTGTGGTCCCATGTCGATGTTGGGGAAGCCAGCGGGAAGTAAATCCTCTGTAGGAGAGAACATAGCAAAGTTTAGAGACAAGAAGTTGACTGTTAGATACTAAGCAAGTTTCTGGAAGAATCAACTTGGCCTAGAATAAGCAAGTAGGCCCTCTATAAGGTAGTGCAGTTCTAGGAAATAGCCAGGAACCAACTTCTACCTCGGGCCATTTTCCTGGTTCCAAATATATTTTTACACTGCTGGTGCGTGGTATTCGTTTTGGCCAATCAGCAAACACTGGTAGTTCCTATAGAACTGTTTCAGACCCTACTCTGAGCTAATTGAGTTCCCCTAAACTACATACGTAGTTTCTGTGGTACGAACAGGCCAAAAAGAACAATGGAAAGGTTCATCTGGTTCAGTTTCATTTGTTTTAATTAAAAAGTTTGGAGGACTCTGAACCCTTGACACACCTGTTTGGACATTTTCTAACATGCCTAATTAAGACCTTGATTAGTTTGGTTGTGTTTAATTAGGGCTAGCGCTAAACTCTGCAGGACACTGGCCCTCCACTACCAAGTATGGGAGACCCCTGATATAGTTTAAAGAGGAGCAGCGGATGACAAAAAACCTACTCGAGAGATGCTACAAAGCAAGTTTCTGGATGAACTAACTTGGCCTCGAATAAACAAGGAGGCTCTCTGTCGGGGTGGATATATAGAAGTTTAAAGGCGAGCAGTGGATATTCAGATGCTAATAACCTACTCAGAAGTTGCTAAGAAGCAAGTTTCTGGCCTGGAATGAGCAAGTAGCCAAGTTTGGTTTGGATAAGACCTGTTTTCCTTCAGGGACCCTCAAGGGAACTTGCTGAGGGATAATAAAACATTATCATAGCAAAGCGCACACTGAGCTGTTGCTCACACCGTCATACATATCATTCGAGGCCTACAGATCCGAGTCTACATCGCTAGCGACAGAGCCGTTTAATCGGGGCAAGCACTGGTGAGATTTCACCCCCGGTTCCTCCACAGTTGTTTACGGCACTGAATCAATTCGAGGAGACAGCTGACACACAAACACACAATACATTTTGACAATTCAGCCCGCTTGCTCTTCAACAGAATCCAGTGTGGCTGATGCCTGCTGTTGTAGGCCAACACAAGCCTTCACGCTCTTCACTGGATCTGTTGTAAAGACAATGACGGATAAGGCAGAGAGAAAACCTCTCGCTTCTTTGACCTGATGTGACTCACATGCTGGCAGAGAAAAGCAGACAACGTAGACCGTGCCAATGGGCACAAGTCACGCTCTAAGTGTGAAGGTCACATCCTTCGAACCCTCTGAGAGTCACAAAGGTGTATCAAGGCTCATGACATTGCAAGAAACACAAGTAGTGCACCTAGTACCGGAAACTGTTGTTTTTACAACAAAAGAAAGAATTTGAGCCAATGTTTTGTGCAGTGACCTTTCATTTCCATGTTCAATTATTCAGTGTTGGCTGGGGAAGAATGATCTATTATCCAGCGGAGATGGGATGTTTAAAAGTTCCAGCTTGGAGGAAACCTGTCCTTCCAAAATCAGCGTTTTGGAGAGCAACGTTCTGTGTTTACTGTATTTGTGATCCATGGCCGGATTATCCAATGCCGTGACACCAAAATAGGATTTCTGCAAAGCACACAAATTAAGCCTTTAACACAAGATGAGTAATTTGATTTGAGCTTAATTAAAGGCGGCAAGTGCTGGGGAGTTTGGACTGGTGGTGGGCGAGTGAGAGCAGCAAACAGTGTCACTGATAGAAATGTCAAAGCAATGCAAATGTTATCATAGTGTCGGTGGAAGAGGTCGAGACAGGAGCTGAAAATAAAACAAGTGTGACGGTGCTAGCACTGTTGTGCTATATGTGGCGATAACAACTGCGGGCATACGAATGCAAATGGAAAGAAAGAGTGTCTATATTGTCACCGGGATGCAACAACTGACCTGGAATATCATCCACTAGGAGAGGCTCACCGCAAGCACTCCAAAGTAAAGATGTCCTCTTCGGGTAATAGTAATGGAGAAGGGCTAGAAATAGAATTTGCCTTGCAGATGTACTCTTCCAAACGCACAAATTGGTTCAGGGTCAGTTGCTCTGGTAAAATACGAAGGAAATCAGGCATATCCACGCCAAGAGCCCTTAGCCCTGTCCTGCCTGGCTTGCTTTCACGGTGAAAAAGCCCTGCAGTTATAATTCCAGCCTTCCCCACCAATCCGATCACATGATTAGATGGCTATTCTCTCCACAACAGCTTTTTGATATTGTCACAACCAGTAGATTTACAATTTGCCTTGAGGTCTGAGGTTCTTGCTGTACCTCTCTAGCACTAACCCCAAACAATTGACAATTGAAAGGCTTCCAAACAGTTGCCCATTAGACAAAAAAACACAGCTTTTCCAACCCATGCATTTCAGGTGCTGGATAGAAGCAGAGGTACCCCATAATTCCTCAAAATAAGAACTGGAATGCAATTACAGACCTCGTGCTGGGTTTATATCTGGGCGGCTCTGAAGGCCGCCCCTGGCCTGACTAAGAGGCTGTTAAGCCGCAACGTTAATGATGCTGTTATGATGATCAGCGTAGTGGGTTGAGTGCACCGGCCACTTTAGCCAACAGCTGCGCTTTCACCGATTCAACAGGGCACTGAAGTCGTCCCGGAACAATCCCCCCCCCCCCCAACCGTTAGCTCTGACATGGGCATGCTGTTATTATCTGTAATTGCGTTTAATTGTAGCTTGTGATTTAATGGCATTGCGCAAGTGACAGGTGCAAAGCCTCTTAACCTGAGCGGTCAGTTGGATTTGCAGACGTGCATCCATGGTAATAAGCAAATGAGTTTAGATTAATTTATGATGATCTCTGAGGCTCATTATTTTTGCAGATTTATACACAAATACACAATATATATGTTATGTAACAATATTTAACTGTTGTGACAAATAATTACTAGGTGCATTACTGAAATTGGGTTTGTGTGATACCTAGCATTCGCTGCTGGGTGTCCATAAGCAAACGAGTTCTAGTTGATTTATGATGATCTCTGAAGCTCGTTAGCCGTGCAGGTGTAATATTTCACATCACAGATTAAAAGTAAAATGGCTATTGCAGCTTGTACATCAAAATAAACAGATAATATACACACAACTGCCGCCTTCTGCCGGGACCGTGGCGTTCTTGTTAACAGCTTTATCAACCAGAGACACATTTCGTAATTACACAAAGCATTCTTTGATAAGCGTGCCTTTTTAAAAAACGGCTCTCCAGCAAACATTTTCCTGCTGATGAAAGTCTCAGGGGCAGCATCAAATTCTGCAGACGTATCCTCCCACGTATTGGCTATTTTTTTTATTTTCACTTACAGAAATGATTTAATTTCATCAGTTCTTTAATCAGGTTAACTGATTAGCTCTCGCCGCAGCCAGAGATGGCTTTAGAAGCACATTAATATTACCCAGAACTCGGCGATGGGTTGGGGGGGCCGAAGAGAGAGAAACGGGTTACAAACCGCACGGCGCGTTTTTTCAAACGCAGAACTAAGACGACATTTAACTAATCTGTCGCCCCAGCTGTTTGGATTTGAGAGGTGGTCAATTTAATTTCCTGTGCTCCAAAAACAGCTCGATTTGCATAACAGGAAGTGCGCGGCCGGGAGTTTGCACTCTTACTTGATTAAGTCTGGGAGAGTCACCGGTCATGGCGCTTTGGGTTCGGCTGGCCTGTCACGTCAGACACTGCGCCGTCAGCATGGGCTGCTGCACAGGAGACAGCGACACGACTGCAGGGAAACCAATAATGGACTGCGCGCGGAAAGAGAGAGGGAGAGCGAGCGAGCGAGGGCTGCAGGGTGGAGGGGGAACCACATAATGCTCCATTAAGGAGCGTGAATTCCATTTCTGCCTCTCCAGATACACTATCACAGCCCAGCTTCTGCGCTCGGCACCGTGCCTAGTGGTATACGCCAATTGGTATGCCTTAAGTTCACTACAGGATCAAGGACGCCGTCTCTGACCATCCCAATTTCAAGAAGTTTCTTAAACTAGAGCAGCTAGAGAGTGATGAGTGTAAGGCTTTGGGGAAAAAAAAAAACCCTTTATTTCTTTAATTTAAAATACATTTATACAGTATTCTGAGCATTTATGTAGTCGTACAGTGATTAAAAATATTATTTTTATTTATATTTCCACAACAGGCCAAGTCGCTGTTTACTAGCCAAGCCTCTCAGGAGGAGCAGAGCTGTTTTACATTAGCATTTCAAATCCTAAAACATGGGGTTGACTGCTGAGTTTCCATCAGCATCGGCGAAGCTCGGGATTTTGCACAAATTATGGTAATTCACAACCCCAGTCTTAATTATCACCTCTGTTCTAATAGGACCCAGCAGATTCGAGCGACTGCTGCTGTGTTTGTGTTTTATTGAAGGCATCAAACATAACGCTGGATGATTTCACCGCTTATAAAGCCAAATACAAGTCTAATATCATATGCTATTTAGGCATTATAAATAACACAATTTAGAAGCCCAAATTTGATTTATTATATTAAAAAGAAGGCCTCATATTATGTTTGAAACTAAATGTACACCTCGTGAACTATAAGCAAACTATAAACAAGCCAGCGAGGCATCGCAGGAGCTCTGTGCAAACATTTATATTCTGTGTGCTTTTATCCCAGAATCTAATTACAGCATCCACAGACTAAACGGCCCGACAGGAGGCTTTTTTAAGAGGGCAAATGGAAAAACGCCTCAATTGCACTTAATTGCAGACAGAGAACAGACACCAGCTAGAGACTGACTCTTCCGGCTGAGGTCTGAGATGCAAACATGAGCTGAAGAACAGAGACATCTGCTGCTGCTCTGTGGAGGTCAGAGCTGACAGAAACAGTCAAGTCCAACACCGGCCGGAGAACAATCACATCGAGAAAGAATGCAGCAGAAACATCAACCACATGTTCAGACTGAACGATAAAGAGGGCTGGCTGATGAAGAAGGCTAAAAACATAATAATAATAAATGAATTTATATAATAATATTCTACAATAAGTTTCAAGTTTTTCTTGAACAGTTAATGAATAAATAATAATAATAATAATAAATGACAACAATTTTTTTTGACTAATTAATATTCTACAGTTAAAGTTTTAGCAAATAAATGATCATTTTCAATAACAATAATAAAAACATAATAATTACCCATTCTAAAAGGATTTTTTTGGCTATATTACTAATAAAAATAATAATAATCATTTTATCTTTATCCTAAAACAATATTTTAAATGGTAAATGTTTTGTTTTTTTAACATGCACAATAAAGTACATTTTAAAAATGTACGTTAAATAAGTAAGTTAGAGAATTTTAAAAACTAATAATAAAATAAATGGTAAAAAAAAAAAATCAAAATACATTCATTTAATGTACAATAAACAAATCACCTGGACAAATGTACTTTTATTAAAATTAAATTAAATTTAATTTAATTAAATGGAAAAAACAAACAAACATTTTAGTAATTATAAATAGCATGTAAATAGTAATCTGTAAATTCAGTTTTTTTTCACGTGCACTAAAAACATGTGCTGAGAAAGCAACAAAGTTTAATGAAGTTAAAGTATATGCACAGCTTAAAAAAAAACCAAAAAACTCTTAGGCCCGGTTTCACAAACAGGGCTTAGTTTAAGCCAGGACTAGGCTTTAGTTAAATTAAGATATTCAAGCAACTTTTACAAAAATCCCTTATAAGAAAATATTACTGGTGTGCATTTTAACACAGAACAATGACACTGTATTAAGATATGTCAGAGAAAGATATCTTCATCTGAGACTGCTCAAACATGCAATTTAGTCTGGGACTAGCTTATGCCTTGTCTGGGGGTTAACTGGGGGTTAGACTAAATAAAACAGAATGCAAAATGGCTAAATAGCCACACTCCAGCAAAACAAAACAAAACAAAGCATAGCAAAAGAAAAAGCAAAAAAAAAAAAAAACCTTCCTGGAAAGTAGAAATTGAGAGCAATGAATGCCGAAGAGCTGGACTACTTGTGTCTGTGAGAAGTGAAGCACACGTCCGAGCCGTGGAGTCAAGGAGGTTTGGTTGATCAGGGTCACATGACCAAAGCAGCACAAACTCTCCTGAAGACACAAACAATCACGAGTCACACAAACCTCTGACTGACAGCAGAGCTGAGGATCAAACGACGCACGGAGAAGTTTGACGCTGCACAAGCTTTTCCACGACTGTCAATTATCTCTGCGCAACAAACAGGAAGTGAGAGGCTTGTCATCGTTAGCGGCGGAAAACAGGAGAGAACAGAGATCGAGTCCCAGAGCGAAGAGGTGACAGACACTACCACACAAATAATACATATTTCAGAACTTCAAACAATTTTTTCTCTAAATATGCATGAATAACTACATATAATTTTTTTTAATATATATGTAAATATGAATGAATGCATGCATATTTATGAAAAATATGTACCTATAAATAATTAGGATGTATCTTTCTTACAAATAAATATATTTTAATACATTAAAAAAATCAACATTTTTAAATGTACGTCAAGCATATTTACAGTTTGTCTTTGTTAGATAAATAGGAATAAATTATTAAATACAGATGAACATTTTTCAATAAATTATTTTTTTTTTTTTATCTCGTGTTAATCAAAAACAAACAAATAATATTTGCTATATTAAATAAACATATTTTTAAAAATTGCATAAAGAAATGTTACATTTATATGAAATATTGGCATTGTTAAGTTTATTACAAATAAAAAAATGAAGATTTGAAATACATTTCCTTCATGTTTATCACAAATAAATAAAGCATCACTAATGATTGAGTGAATAAATAAATAAATAAATAAATAGTAAAAACAGAAGCTGATCTCCATTTTTACAGGAAGCGATAATGAATCACCGACATGACTAAAGCAGCGAGGAGCAGCTGAGCTCGGATGGGAATCACTTCTGTTTAAGAGCAGAGGAGAGTCAGAATACAGCCGTGTGAGAGAAACACACATCTGATCCAATCTCTGTCCTCCGTCCGATCTTCATCACAACACAACTGACAGAAAACACCCTTCAGAACACACGTCCAGAAAGAACGGCAGCATTTCCTCCAAAGCAGTCCATTCATGAAACATTCATACATTTTAGTTCATTTTGCCTTGATTACATTACAAACTGAAATTTCAATTCATTTGATTTATTCAGTAACAGTTCAATTTAACTTCGATTCATTGTATTTCACATTTTATACACACAAGTAAAATATAAATTTATTCCAATTACCTTAACAAAAAAAAATAAACAAATCCTTAAAAATAAATGAAATGTAAATAAATGTATAAATGTTTGAAATCCTATATAATTTAAAATAGTATATTATAAAAATAACACAAATGTAATATAGCTGTAATAATAATATAATAAAATGTGTTTTTGAGGCCTTTTTTAATGGTTATAAGGCCACCTATAGTGTGAGCTCTATGAAGCATGCATGCATCACATGTTTTAACAACGTTGTTTTTTGTTTTAGGTTTTATAGATTTTGAGTACATGTGGCCACGCCCCTTTTTAAATGACCCTGTTATACAGGAGTCATCATTCCAAGTGGATCAAAACCTTTCATCAAAGTTGTCCTAAAATCAAAAACAATACCTATTCCTGTCTTAGGACAACTATGAAAGGTTTTGATCCACTTGATGACTACTGTAGTCAACCAAAGTACAAAATTCAATGTTTTTTTTTGATAATTATTAATCTAAAGAGTTCAGAGAATTGTTCTGTATTGTTTGATCCAGTTTGGGCCAAAAACCTGATACTAGTTTGCATGAGTAGGTTTTTAACATAACTGAGAATATTTAATGAACGATTTGATTGACGGCATTAGTCCTAGAGACAAAGTTGTTCAAAATGAGGAGACCTATCACATGATATAAAGATTTGAGGTTATTTTGTATAGAAAAACTGTGTTTCTGAGGCATTTTTAGCTGTTATAGCGCCACCTATGGTCTGATCTCCATGAAACTTTGCATAATTGTTAAGAGTCATGTGACACATGTTTTCACTAAGTTTTGTAAAGTTTTGAGTTTTTTTTTTTAACGTTTTACAGGTTTATGGGTTTACTTGACCATACCCCGTTTCAAAAATTAGGCAATTATAGTTAACCAAAGGACAAAATTCAACATTCTTTTGATAATTATTGATCTGGAGAGTCCATAGATTATTACTGCAGTGGTTTGATCGAGATTGAGTGAAAAACCAGACACTAGTTCACAAAAGTATGTTTTTTAACATATTAGTTAATAATGAATTAACGATTTGATTGACAGCAATGGTTCTTGAGGCAAAGTTGCTCATTATGATGAGAGCTATCAAATGATATGCATATTGTATGGGTGTGTCAAACACCACATGATTACAGAGCAAAAAAACTCACAAGCAACAAATAGCGGACAATTTCTTTCAAAATTCTTAATGAGTCGAACATGCCCATCGAATTTTGTCCCGATCGACCTCCGTTAACCTTGTCTAATAAATGATCAAATGTCATTCGCAAATACACTGCATACCAAGTTTCAGCTTTCTAGGCCTTAAGGTTTGGGCTGCATGATCAGTTCCTAACAATTACAATAGGGTTTCAGTGCTACGCGCTCGAACTCCTAAGTATTTATAGCCTACATAATATAATTGTTAATTAATAAATGGTTAGAGATTGATTATAACATGCTTTTTTTAAAGCATTGTTTATCTTTTATGTTAACTACAATGACAGTACAAAATGCATGTTACACAAATCCTGGTAAAAAAAATTAAAAATCTGCTCCAAAACACACTAGCTCCGCAGCTAGCAAACTGAAGCAGCGCTAGCTAGTGCGTGTAACTGGACTGTGCTAACATAGTCCAGCGCTAAATACCGGCTCATATCGAGCGAGTGCGGATCAGCCATAGACAGAGAGATTATTCGGGCCGCGGATCAATAGACGGCCAGGGTTCGCTGGACCTTAAAGATGTGACACACACCGGACGCTAAAACAGCAGGCTCAGCTGTGGTTTATACGCTTCGCGTTTCAATCATAGACACACACTGAGTCTAAAGCTAATGCTTTGTAACACACTTTTCCCTGCTGGACAGTGGAGAAAAGCAGGGACCCCAATCAGCCCTGTTTTTTCACTCCTAACCACTCTTAGCGGGACTTTAAGAGCACATTGAGGCTAATACCCACAATCCTCTGGGACCGGGCATCCAATGCTATGTTTCTATCAAATATGAGGAGAGAAAGCTCTCATATCCAGACCACAAATACTATGTAAAAGAGTCTGACGAGTTTAAAACTATTATTTTATATCTGAGGTATATATGTATACAGGGGGAGGGGCGGTGCTTGCAGAAGGGAAGAGAGAGCTGTAGGAAAAGGAACAGAGATGGAGGAACAAGATTACTATGAGGATCAGAGACGCTGGTATAGACTGAGCTGATTTCTGCACAGCAGCCCGTATCAAATCTCTGAGCCACAGAAACGTGCAAGACGGTGAGATTTCAGAGGAGTCATGAATCAAACTCATCTGTGTGGATCCACAAAGTGCTGAGAGTCTCTGATCAGAGGCAGCGACACTTCAAACCAGACGCCGAGAGAGTGGCATTAAGATTCCTCAAACTGAGCCTGAGTGGGACAAACGAGACAGTGGCGAATCAGGAAATGGCAGCCCGAAAGCTGTGATTTAAAAAAAATGGCTAATAAAAGGGGTTCGGCGGTGAGCGCGGGGGTCAGAACAGTCCAATTAAAAGCGTGCGAGGAGCAGCAGAACAAACGTGGCTCGTCCTGCAGGGTAGCAGCCAATTAAACGCGTCTGATCAAACGGCATGGGCCACGGTGAGATCATCCTCTCTGGCGCTCGGCAGTGCTAACGAGTTCCTGTGCCCAGAGTTTGAAGGAGGAAGGGGTCACGGCGCGAACTCTGGAAACCAAGGATGAGATGAGAGATGGGAAGAGGTGACGAAAGCGAGGCAAGCTGGCAAAAAGATAAGGATACTGTCTACTTAGGCTTTCCACTACTAATAAAGCACTGATTTAGACAGCAACTCCTTACACAAGAGATCTAACTTTCAACTGACCACAATTGAGTTTTCTATTAGCATGCTGCTAAGCTAACAGCACAACGCTCTGATCAAAATACATAGCACACATAATTATGAGGTGAAATAAAGCACTTGTAACTGCATTGCGTCAGTTTTATCCATCCCCAAAGCATGACAAGAATTTCCTGCTAACATGTTGCTACACTCACAATTGTTTAATAAAATACTGCACTTGTAACCCTAAAATTGAATGTGGCGCATCAATTTTATTCATGAAGCAAGTTTACTGCTAAGC
>JAUMHQ010000087.1:1605510-1625319 GCA_032361165.1 Enteromius paludinosus
TATAAGAAGTAGGAAACGATGGTGTTTGAGACTCACAGTATGTTATGTCCATGTACTGAACTGTTATTATTCAACCAGAATTTATTACAACTGCTCAAGAGAACAGTCCTGCATTTTAGTAGTTATTTAATTGTTAGTAGTATACAGGCCAGTTATATTGACTCCTCAACCGATGAATCAGCCAATATTATGTCTATAATGGTAACACATCAATGTCGATCCAAATTGGCCACCCTTTAACCACTGATATGGCCATTATTGGGCCTGCTATGATAATGAGTGTCAACCCAAAAATGGCTACCACGTTTGCCCATATTGGGCCAAACGTCTTAACATTTGCATGGCACTAAAAAGATGGTCTATTCCAGAGTTTCTGTTCTAGAGACTCTCAAACTCAAGTTTCATCTTCATTTTTTTTTCTTACATAAGGCCAAGGAGCCGGTGAGCAGCGGAGACAGCAGCAGGGCGCTCAGGGAGAGCAGGATGGGCAGGTGGCCGGCTGGCATCATGTCGCAGATGACCTCTGACCTGGCTGGAGAGCCGCAGCCCCAAAGGCTTGAGATGTAGGGTCGGCACGCTGGACGTTTGGCACTCTGGAGGACAGAAAACAAGAGAATGCAGATAAGTAACAACGCTCGACGACAGAGAAGAAAAACACAAAAATGTTAACATTGTTTCACCAGTCAACCATCAAGTACATTCACACGCTTTACCAGAACGCTCCGTTTGAGCCTGTTCATATTCCCTCAGACTCGCAATTACAGTTTCACACAACTCATAATTAGCCAGGCTTTATCGCTGGATCTTGTCATTATTTACTTATCCGCCCATCTTGTAATTACCAAGACACTCATCAATATTTCAGACGGCGTCTCTTTGTTTTAGCCAAATTGCGATTAATCCCCCCGTCACTGCTTTCTGCCTTGGGAGTCGACTCATGGGCTGCTGTGTTTCACACACGCGCGGGGCGGAAACCCGGCGAACGTGCTTGTACACCATTTAATTAAAGATGGCAAGAACATCAGATGGCAAGAGATGCGCGAACACGTGTAGTTGCTTTCGGAAGCGCTCACGTCGAGAATGAAAGAGATGTTGACATGAAGCGCTGAGACTCTGTAAAGAGTGACTGCGGCATCTGTAGATGAACCTCCAGGCCTGTGTGACTCCGTGAGGGTGTTCAAACAAGTCGCAGTCCAAGCTGCCACTTCTTTTTTATTGTTCCCTGGGAATCTTGTGGAAGCTGAGGAACTAACTGACTGACAAATGGCTGAAATTAAAAGTTTTAAATAAATAAAAGGTTTACTTCAAGCTTTGAATTCATAATAAAAATAAACATTGACAATATTAAATACAATAGTATTAATAATACTGTATGAAAACTACTGTGACAGGATTCTCAAAAAAATAAAGAGAAGTAATCATCATTGAATCATCAAACGAAATGGTCAAATGTCACCAAGAGGCCAAGATAGGCTTATGATTGTGGGTGGTGACATAACGCACTGCAACAGTCCACTCTTGTTCTCCTCCCCTGAGGGCACGTGAGACCCTTCAAACTTTCATAATAAGTCTATTGTGTCCTTCTGCTGGGATCAACACAATAACACAGCCATCACATACGCACACGGCGTGTCAGTCTGCACCGCTATTTGTGCTCCTCTAGTGTGGCGTGTTACGTTTCCAGAGAGCCTGGAAGTCATAATGCGAGAGTGTGGACCTAGTGACAGCTGGCTTGTCAGCTTGGGGTTTCCTGTCAACCTGCATGGCGACACTTGAAATTCCGCCTCACATAAACAATTGAAAACGTCAGTCGAGAGATTCGGCTCTGGAGCGCCACAAAAACAGAGGGCCAAAGCGGGCACGGCATGCCCAGACACAGAGGAGGAATACGTCCGCCCTGATTTACGACACTACCCTATGCTAGCTGTCCAAATCAGATTCCAAACGCAGCTCCCATTCACCATGTCTGGAACGTGAAGGTCTGAGGTTTCAACAGTGTGCTAAAATGAAACGCAGGGCATTTGTACCTCTCGCTTGGGGTGAAACGACTCAATTTCACGAATGCAACGCGGTTCGGTGCGAAATTTGGTCGCAAAATAAAATGCTCGCACTTTCGCTAACCCTCAAAGGCTGGGGAAATAAGCATATTTAAACTGCACTGTCATGCAATATGCACAAGGACCTGCGCGTATGAATAATTGAGCTGCACGGAGAGGCGAATGTTGTCTTCTTGTTGTGGAGCGACGCTACATGCACAGACACTGTGCAACTACTTTTGCGACACACCGTAATGGTTTGGCTTGCCATTTTCAAAAATGTATTGCATGCGTTTTTGTGCGAAACCCCACACCTCAAAACCCCAAATAACCAAAGCTTTTTTCAAACGAGTGATTATGAGCCAAGGATATGCAATGCCTGTGGATACCAGCATCACAACCACTGACAGTCAGTCGAGCGGCTCTCGAGACGTGCATTTATGCATGCCCAGGTCTTTTATCTTTCCTATCTTTCTTGTTGGCTCCAGCCAATGGCGATGTGCTGTACGAGTGTGTGTTTTCTTTTTAATGGAGAGCACCAGCAGTCAGATGCAATCAGGGCTGCGCTCATGACTGGCTGGCTTCCTAATCCTCCACGTTTCCATGCATTATTAATGCTAACATGTCGGATTCGGCACTGAAACGGAGAGATACGACGACAGACAGAAAAGAGAGTGAAAGATTGAAAGATCTGGCATTTCAAACTGCATGCCCTGCGGACGCGGGAATTATAGGCGTGTTAAAATGCAGCAAGACACAACTGCGTGTTAGCTCGTGAACAGAAATAACAATCTTCTTCTAAATGAACGACGATGAAGAGTCGTACACATTTGGAGCGGCCAAGTTCAGACCATGGCTGCGGCAAGCACATGCTGCATTTAATGCGCTCGCATTAATGTGAGGGATGATTAGGAAATCCGCAGCGCTGAGAAACTAAACCAGAAAAACAGCGAGAGTTTATGTGCATAAGTAAAGCAGCTCGTCGCAAGAACGCAAAAATCTGGTAGCAGCGCATGTCGACAAAGAAACTACTATACAGATGCTTAGAAAAGAAACAGATGCAGCTACATAACAACTGGGATGATATTGTGTGTGAGAGAGATTTTTAAAGCTGGATAATCAGAGGAGGAAGCCAGATCGGAGTCCCCAGTGAGTCTGTGTGAGGGAAGAAACCATGGCGAACGTCCAATTAAAACTCCCAATTAAGCGCCCCAGAGAGTGTTCCTCAATATAGAGATCAAACCGCTGATAACCGCGCAATCGGGCGTGATCGCAAAGACATCACGCTACAACTTGTCTGCAACGCTCTCTGAACCCATGTAGTCACCTTTGACTCTGATATTGTATAAAACGCTAAAGAATGCCAATTACACGTCTATATTAGCTAAACAACACCGTGAAGTGAGTAGCTCGTCATTATGCAAAATCCTGCCAGCAAATGAGACACGGGATGCAGATTTTTTTTTTGCTGGGCCATCTGATTAGATTCGCACACTAAAAAACGTGACGGTTTAAAACCCGATTCAAGGCAAAGGACCTGAGAGGGGTCTCATAAAACAATGCTGCGGCCATTTCTATTTACGAGCGAATGTAATATCCCTTAAAGAGCCCCTCGTAATGGCGCCGTTCCCTCCGTATGCTACGGGCAACGGAGGCCCTTGTGAATGGCTCTTGATTCAGTCCAATTATCAAGGACACACACTACTCCTGCGGTCACACACACTTATATGTCTGTCCGCGGCAGTGAAGTGAGAGAGTTCAAGCACACACACATCTGGCTTTCATGTCAGCGCCAGATTTGACTGTGTAGTCCAGGTGGCTTGAGTTTGTGTTTGTCTTTCTTTGCTGTCCAAGCTGCCATTTTGAGTAGAGCACAGAGCATGGCCAGCGCTTGTCCCTACGGCGAATTCAGCCAGAGGTGCTTTCAGCATTCAGCTACCATTTATACTTCAGTTGTGACAGTACAGCTGACATTTAAAGCCAACGGTGAACCTAAGTTTGTATAGTCTAAAACGAGTATACGAAAAACACTGTGGAATCCAATAACAAGAACCCAGAGAGTTGGAGCAGCGGTGACAAGCATTAATTGCGACACAAAAGCAATACTGATCTGATGGTGCTTCCTACCTCACTGGAAGCATTTAATGATACTTTAACAACCACTTTGCTTTCTGCCCTAAAGAATCACTAAATAATTTAACACACACAAAAAAAATAAAAATAGCATAAAAAATGTAAGTATTTTTTACTTAAATACCAAAATTGAATCATAATAATGATAATATAATTAGTACAATAATATTAATAATAAAAATAATTATGATTATCTATAAAATAAATACTATAATTATTACGAATTACTATAAATATACTAAATACTATAATATTACTAAAACATAGATATAATAAATATTAAATAATACTATGATAGACAGATATCCAAGGTCTACTAGATCTACTTCATTTTCTCTGTAATCATATTTCCGTCTTTTGATTTTAGGGTGAAATCTGACTTGTGACGAGAATAAACAGGACATGTTCTTGACAGATGTAGCGCGATCCATCATAAAGCCTCGCCGTACACTGTCGATGTTGGCTAATCAGTTGCATTTGCATGCGTTTGTGGGAGCATTATGTAAATATTTTTTGCCAGTTTCATCCCCTCCCTCTAATGCGCCCCACAGATGCATAACAATCACAGCATTATCAGGTGATTGCCTCTCATTTCAAGGCACACACCTGCCATCGCCGTCATGGCTGCAATCCGCAGAGACACAGAGAGAAGACAGCGACGTCTTCTGTGACCAAAGCCTCCTGCCTTTGTGTTTGTTTACAATGGCAGCGAGATGATCTACAGCTTTTCCCTGCGCCGCAGATGTGCCGTGGAGCCGAGATGAAATGTTTGATGAAAAATAACACACGCAGGAGTCGCTCTGTCTCCACTTAAGATGCAGAACAGTGGCAGGGAGGAGAAGCAGGCAGAGGGCTTTTGCCAAGAAAATGTCTTTCTCCTATATCCCCTCCAAACAGCCGTTACATAATTCTGAGTCTTGAGTACAACCAGAACGGAGGGAGTGTATGTGTGCCCGAGTCGGAACAAAGCGAGCGCTGCTTCACGCTGATATGTCATTCTGAGAAAACCAGGTGGCACGTTTGACCTTTGCGCTTTCAGGGAGATAAATCCAAGAGTCCTTTCACTTCTGTGAGAGGAACAGACGTGCTGCAATGCAGTCAAACACGGCACTCACATAAAGCTTGGAGGCTTTTAGTTCATATCTGTTAGCCTTCAGGCTAACATCTAAGTGCTAGTGCGCTCCTAAACAGGGATGTATAAAACCTTTAGAAGATATTCACATTTAAGACATGCACTTTTATCCAATAAAAACGCTCTCTATAATGATAATGTCCCTATTTCCCACTACTACCTAGCAATAACAAATCAAATGTAATGTTTACGATGAACTAGCACGCTAAATCTTCAGTGCAGCTGCTAATGTGTCAACATTGTCACTGCACTGCATTCAAGGTGTACATTTGGATTCTCTGGGATTCGAACACATGACCTTGGCATTGCTAATGCTCTTCTAGCCGGGCTGCAGTAATGTCAACACAGCACTCATAAAGTCATTTCATTTGCAAAAGTGTTGGTTAGACTATCAGCATCACCCTCAAGTTTCCTGACAGTGCACTAAAATGGAAACGCAGTTATATATATTGCACATATTGTCTTAAAAGAGAGGTCATTGAGTCTTTGACATGCTTGACTGTACCTTTCACAATGGCCAATTTAATTACAAATCCGGCCTGGCTGTGATCTGCATTGGTCCTTGAAAGACGTTACATTCTGGATTCTCGCCAAGCCATCTACATGCGACGCCTGCCCTTTAAGACCCAAATAAGAGCGTTTCAAGGGCCACAAGAGGCGGAAATATCGGCACGCATTTATATTCCGGACCCCAGCAAGGAATAAAATTACATTAACCGCAGGTGCAACTTGGAAATTGGAATACTTTTCTTAGCTGGGTAAATAGCAGCTCCAAATAGTTGCCACGGGATTGCAGTATGGAATCACTCAAATCAAGGTAAATAAATCGTTATTTGGGAAGCTGGCAACCTATGATTCCGCAGCCGCTCCAGAGCATGGGATGGTTCCTTTCAGAGGTGGACAATTACGCTGCCACTCACTGTTATTGGCGGCGCAGCCTGAGGTGGGGTGGATGGGCTGCATTAGCATTCCAGCACTGCGCATCCATTTAGTCTAGGTGTAACCACACTGCCGCAGGCAGGATGTTAGTGCTCTACGCTGCAGACAACATCCTGCTCTCATGGTAGGAAGCAATGAATCCCAACATGAATGCAAGCTCCTGTCTTTTACTGATGGTGGGATATAATCCATCCTGGTATTTGGGCACTAAGCGAAACAACACATTTAGTTTTGTTCGACCTAATACACTAGCATACCCTCCTCTATGCTGAGAGGCAGTTTGCACCTGAACTACACGAGTGGAGCTGTTCAGATTAAGAGCTCTTTCCTCAAGGACGCCAGCACCCTCCCTAGTACCATTAACTGAAATAACTTCATTGTGCTAATTAACAACCCCCGGGTCAATTCGTCACCTTGTTTATACATGCTCCACTCGACAGGGCCTGCACCGAATTTGGGAAGAGCGCCACGCTAATGGTGGCTGTGGCAACAAATGGGGAATTTTTTCGCCCCTTTACTCACCATAATAAAACCATTTTGCTCAAGCACGTTGACTCCTCACCGCTGTAATTACATGACAGCGCTGTGGTGAGTGGGTGCAGGAGTGTATAATCTCATTCTGACCGCGACTGGAGCCTCGGGAGAAAGCGCACTGAGGCAGACGTGAATGTGTGCGAGTGAGGTAAGTGTCCCCGGGTTCACGACTGGGCTGAGTAGATGCGGTTCCCTCCCCTCAGCCTGCTGAATCGAGAGAATGAGAGAGACGTGTTGAAGACAGAAAACAGATGGCCAGGTTTGGGTTTGAGTCTCCTGTCTGTCACCTCCCTCCATCCCTACTCGAGAATAACAACTGGCCACTTTTTACGGCCATTATAAAAGCTGCAAGGAGGAAAGGCAAATAGAGTCTGCCACAGGCGTGCTTTCCCATGTTACTAATCTTGCTGACTGGGCTGCACAAGGGAGGAATTGTAGAATAGGAGTGGGGTCAGAGGTGAGGTGACCCCGCATGCTCAGTAGGAATGGGGTAGAGGGGTTGTTAGCCTCAACTTGGGCAGCTAGATATTCTGATGCGTCCCTGAACGAGCTGCAGAGGAAACAGAGACTACGCTGTCCGCATATGAAAGTACCACTCATAAACAGGCATGGAAACACTAGGTTATTGTTGGGAGTTCGACCTCATGAAGGACATGCAGTGTTCTAGGAGGCTCAGCGCTGACGCTGTGTTGCATCGGAATACGCCTTGACCAGTGCCCAACAAATCCCGGCCCACCCAAAAGAAGTTCGGACAACTGAAGACTTGCAGGAGGGATCAAAGGTGAGAGGTCAAGCAGCTGGTTAAGCATTCCTGCACTCTCTGTTAGGAACCACACTTGCTGGGAATATTATTGCAAGACCATCAAAAACAAATGCATTCAACTCCTACGTCTGCACACAAAGCGAACAGCAGCATTAAAAAGATGCCAGCATTGCGTGCCGGGAATGACCCTGTGGGCGCTTCTTTCGTGTCAGGCAACTGGCCCTTTTCAACAACGTATCAGACATTAAGAGCCGCATGGTGTGAGGTGCAGTCAGCTTGAGAGCAAGAGGCACCTTCGTTTCTTTATCTCTAAAGAGATCTGACAGGCCCTCTGAGCTGCGAGACAGTACCTCGACTTAGCTGTGGCGCATCAGCCACCCCGCGGCCTCTAGCTCGTCCAGAGGGTCCGAGCGGTCAAAGAAATGACAAACGTCGGCAGAACTAACAGGTAAGAGGACGACAGTGCTACACCAGGAGCCTCGCTCTGTCCTTTCACAGAACCCTTCCATCAACAACGCTCAATTGACTCGCATTCATGAAACAACAGGCCTAACTAAGGGAGGGAAAACGAGATGAGTAAATCTTTCCTTGCACAGGGAGGGACGGAGAGTGAGAGAGAACACAATCGGGTCAATCCGATGAATCGATCCGGGTGATTGGTTGACTGGGCAGAGGGAATTGACGGAAAAACATTTTCCCGCAAGCCAGTCAGGCTGATTATACAGCAATCAATTTTTCATTACTGTAACAATTGATAGTGCTGACCGAAAACGTGAAATGGTGGGAAAGCTAATCCAATAGCTTCGATGACTTGTTAGAGATCCTGCAATTAGCCAAAGAACACTCAAAGCTCTCATGAGATCTATAATCAGATGCAGACAAATAGACTCTAATTCTTATCTTAGATACAGCTACTTTATTTTCAAACCTAACATCGATACTTTGGGCTCTGTTTTTCACAAGGAAGCAGAGAGCTGTTCTGTTCATTACAGGCTAGGAAGCCCCCCTTTCTCCTTCTCTCCGCCCAAGTCTCGTTAGTACCCGCTGAGCGTGAACGGGAATGTGTGGGCCGACTTAATCAAAATCACTCGCGAGGAATTTGAATACTTTAAATTAAGAAGCTGTGACGCTCTTTTCTCCTGGTCTCTCCGGTCCAGCCACCTGGTGCGGCGCGTCTGCTGATTATGGAGAAACGGGTAGGAGGAGGTGCCGAAGAAGAGCTGAACACATCAAGTGGTGAACCACCAACTGTGCAAGAAGGTAGAACGAAGTGAAAAAGAACAACACAGCCCTACGTTGCCATAGTTATCGTTCTGGCTCCCTCAAAAGGGGAAGGTTGTGTTCAAGGGGTACACTCTTGTGTTATTGCTATTCCCATCATCTATTCCTCTGAGGAGGACACCTGATACCTGAGCCCTAGGCCCTCAAGTGCACTCCGGGACGCCCGCTAAGGGTGGTTATGTGGCATCATTTAGGGAGATGCTTGAACGAGACAGATTGTTAAGCCAGGATGGAGCTGTCAGCGGATAAGTGTGTTTGCTTGCTAAACATGTGATGCTAGTCCCTCATTCCATCTGTCTGGTTATGAAGAGGGGGAAAAAGTACTGTGAAAAACGAAGAGGGTGGGAGAGAGCAAAAAAAAGCAGGTTTTGGAAAACCTGGTAAAAAGAACTGAAGGCTGTCATTCCAGTACAGCCCAAGCTGTTCGGCTGTCGTCAGGCGTGCTCAGCAAGATGCAGCCTGCTCCATATGGCTTGCTCGGATCTGCCATCTCGAGGGAAGAGCTGCCTGCCTGCGTGTTTGGGAAGAACGAGAGAATGTGTGATTGTGTTTCACTCAGAAACACTCATGTTTATGCAGAATATCAAGCCGGGTATTGTTACTGCTGTCCAGTTCTGTCTAAAATAGAAGCAGGAGCCTTTCCCGAAATGTATTTTCTTGGCAAACCTCTGCATTGTTGAGTTTCCAGAGTGCTTTAGAAATCACATCGAGTCCAAGGGAAACTTTCCACAGCATACCTAGCTGGGGGAGATGCTTTCTCCCAAGCCTAGCAACCTTGAGCATATTCCCATGGTGCAAATGTGGGTTCCAGACTGGCTCAGCAGACCAAATCTAACAAAGGTCTGATGTTTCATAACAACAACAATTGTAAAAAAAAGAAAAAAAAAAGAAATGCAGAGGCAATGGCTGGTTAAAATGAGTAAATCATTAGTAGAGACTCCCTGATAGGAGTTTGTCAGACAAACAAACTGTGCACTGTGTTATGCTATTTATCTATTATAGTTTGTATAGGCTAAAGACTCTCAAATGCAAACTCTCAGAGAGTCATCGTTTAAGGATGCACTCGCAAATGTAAGTGAAATAATCACATAAATCTTGCATGGAAAACATTCCCTCTCCCTCTCTGATCAAGCGGGGGCAATAAGAATCGTGCAGTCTTGTGTGAGCAAGAGCTTGATTGAGCAAGTGTGAATGGTAACAAGGCCCGAGGGGCCAAACAGACAGGCAGTAGGGTTTACAGAGTGGGATTGAATAAGCTCATGTATGGAACACACATGAGAGAAACTGCGCAGGGAGCCCTGTTTACTAGAGCAAGCTATTCCCCGGAAGCACACGGGCGGGGGGGCTGCTTACACACATGCAGGGACTACACGGAGGATCTGGATGAAAACAGATTTGTCTGGAGCCACGTAAAAATGATGGACTAGAACAAATACACTGCAAAACAGAGGTACCACCTAACGGGCCATATTAAGGGTAGTTTCTGTGTGTGCAAGCCAATTTAGAAGCAAGAATGTGAAGCGCCACAACAAAAACGCTGGAGAAAACAACATTCACATATTGCACAGCCAATAAACTCAACGTTCCTTTAATTTTGCCCAATAAACTCTCACAGCATGCTGTTAGATCTCCAAAATGAAGTTCTATTTGAAGCTCAATTTAACTTTGTTTTGGTCATGAAGCTACTAGAACACCGATTTACTGAGGAAAAAGCATCGTTTAGGATGCATGCTGCAGAAGAAATATTTGATTGTTTTTAATGTACAAGATGATTTCTAGGTCCCACTTGCTGAAGACAATGTATTTTGTTACAGAAAACAAATGTGCAGAATGCATCATGCAAAAATAATTCTGTATTCCATTCCAAATGTGCAATTTTTAAAAGTATGCAGTATTATACTGGACCATTTTAGTAAAGATTAAGCCAGTATAACATTTTGAATGTGCCGTTTTTACTAAAACTAGTATGCATTATGTAGTATATACAAGTATCTAGTATGCTGCCCATTTTAAACATATTTTAAAGACTATTATGCAGTCTTTACTGCACAACATTTAGTAAAGTGATCTAGTTATCTAGTATTCCATTCTGAACATGCACTTCTAACAACCTGTATGTAGTAAATGCTTCACAATGTTTAAAAAGTAGTAAGCTTTTTGAGAATGCCCTTCTAAAAACCAGTATGCAGTATATACTGCATCATTTATAGAAAGCAGTAAACTAGTATTCCATTCTGAACATACCATTTTTAAATAATATGCAGCTAGTATGCAGTACACAGTATATACTGCAAAATATTTATTAAAAAGTAAGCTAGTATTCCATTCTGAACATACCATTTTTAAAAGTTAGTATGCAGTACACGGTATACTGCAAAATGTTTATTAAAAAGTAAACTAGTATTCCGTTCTGAACATACCATTTTTAAAAGCTAGTATGCAGTACACGGTATATACTGCAAAATATTTATTAAAAAGTAAACTAGTATTCTGTTCTGAACATACCATTTTTAAAAGCTAGTATGCAGTACACGGTATATCCTGCAAAATATTTATTAAAAAGTAAGCTAGTATTCCGTTCTGAACATACCATTTTGAAAAGCTAGTATGCAGTACACGGTATATACCGCAAAATATTTATTAAAAAGTAAACTAGTATTCCATTTTGAACATACCATTTTTAAAAGCTAGTATGCAGTACACGGTATACCGCAAAATATTTATTAAAAAGTAAACTAGTATTCCGTTCTGAACATACCATTTTTAAAAGCTAGTATGCAGTACACAGTATATACTGCAAAATGTTTATTAAAAAGTAAACTAGTATTCCGTTCTGAACATACCATTTTTAAAAGCTAGTATGCAGTACACGGTATATACTGCAAAGTGTTTATTAAAAAGTAAACTAGTATTCCATTCTGAACATACCATTTTTAATAGCTAGTATGCAGTACACGGTATATACTGCAAAATGTTTATTAAAAAGTAAACTAGTATTCCATTCTGAACATGCAGTTTTAAAAACTAGTATGCAATCTATAGTAAACACTTCTCAATTAGTATTTCATCCCAACCACCATCAGAGTCTGTGGCGCAGCATAGCTCAGCGAGTGTGTGCTAAGGGCCAGATTTAGTATGTGTGCGAGAGAAAAGGATGGGGTCAGTAAGAGAGGAGTGCAGCCGGTCGCCATCGCTCCCCGTGGAAATGTGAACCAGCTGTGGCATTCTGGGGGATGATAACACTGGGCCTTTTGTCCATCTGCCCTGACTTTCTGACATTCTCCCACTCGCTCTCCCTCTCATTCCTCATCACTCGCTTTCTCTCTAGATTTCTCACTTAGCCATCACTCGGGTAAAGAAAACAATCTTCAATCGGTAAGTGGGGGGCTCTCTGTCTCACACACGATTGAAAGGCAGTCGCAGAGACACAATATGTCATAAACACACATAAACAAACGGAAGGCATGCGACCACACAAAAGAGGCTTGATGGGTTGTTGAAGGAAACTGACAAAAAGGCACATGTTTCACGAAACCTATTTTCTGTCAAAAAGCAAAACTTCCAAGGGAAAACTTCCAAGAATTGAATCTTCTGCAAACCCTCTGCAAGAACATCAAAACCAAATAAAACGACATACTCCTACACTTACACAAATAAGATGTTTTCAGCTTCAGTAACTACAACAATTTCGTTTTTCGCTAAATAAAAGCTAGCTCTAACAGAAATCATATTTTCTTGAGGAGGAAGCAACAGCACAACGCTCAAGCAGTTTTCATTTACACTAACAAAACGTGACAAGTGCTGTCATTATCACTATTACGAAGTTGTAAATGTAACACAAACAAGCTACATTTAAGTCTTTTTAGATAATTAGCAAACTGTGCTAGAATCGCCACTAAACTGTGGTAAAAATGAAGCTAAAAAAATCTAATAAAAATTGCGCTAAACTGTGAAATGTACTAGAAAAGGTGAATCGTCTAAAACCTTTGTTTACTAGCTTTCGTTACAAACGAGAAGCCCTTCAAAGACTAGCATCCTCACATAAATGACAACGCATGATGTTTTTGTTTGCCCTCCGCTCTCATTAGCCTGCAGTAAGGGTAATTAGCACAAGCTTCGCGAAAAACCAAATCCCACATTCCGTGTCAACGTGGAATAACTGCAGTCAGCTGTCCACTCGGACGACATAAACTACCTTCTCCTCCCAGTGCTAGGCAGCCCCCTTCCCAGCATTCCGCAGCTAAAATAAATAACCCGTCTCCGAATGGTATTTTAATGAGAGTGTGGGAGTGGAACTGTTATGCGCAGCTCTCCACATGCCAACGTCTGAGCCTGGCCTCCCTTTACGCCGCTAACAATTAGTTAGCTAATCAGCCACCACTGTGAGAGAAATATCTTTTCATAAACACAATATGATGGGGACAATCAGGCTAGTTGGAGCACCGCTACAGCAATGGCAACACTACGCGCGTGGCGCACTTAGCAGTGGCTGCATACCCTTGGATCGAGGGCATACGGTAACCTTTAAAGAGCGGGTTAATGTATGGGTAGAGGTTTTACGGCTAGGGACGAATTCATTACGGCGACAATCTCAGCTCATTTGCCATTTCAACCTTCTGCCTATAAACCTTAGGACGGCATTTCAACCCCTCCCCCCCTCCCCAAGTTTTAACCTTAATCTAACCCTCGTCTAAGAGGAGACAGGTGAATATCAATTATGTACTGAGAAGTATCAATGTCAGACAGACGGTCCGAGCTGCAGGGGTCCATTTAGGCTAGCGTGTGTTGCCGAGGCGGGGAGTCTTGGTTTGGAAGTTTCACGCTAGCTTAACACAGTTATTTCATCATCGGCTCCCTGGGCCTAAAAGGTAATCTAAGGCGCCTTGCTTGGGATTTTACAGTGGGTTCGAGAAGATGGCAATGCGGTGGCGGAGATTAGCCTGCATGAGATGTTTCAGGGTCGAATGTACTCGGATGTTCCCTGACAGCAAGCTTGTTTTAACTAAACGGCCACCGTGTTGAAAGCAATTACGGCTGCTGTTGAGAGCGGCGTAGCAGTCGCTGTACCATGAATGGCAAGTCTCCCGGAAGTTCCATTAAATCCTGAGGTGGGAGTCTGCAGGTTACACACAGAGACAAAACGAAAGGGGAAAGGCTGGCTTGTCCTCTGGAGCCGCCGATAAATCTTTGCCTCTGCTTCAGTTACCCAAGCATGATACGCCACTCACGTTTGCATCCATTTGCAAGTCAAGTGGCTCACTTGGCATTCAGCGCAGACGGGAGTGGCGGATAGGATCTCCCCAGGACTCGAGACAACATTGATTGATAAAAACTAAATGAATACATACAAAACATGGCTGTTTATGAGCAGCTACAAGGAACGGAGACTTAAATGTAGAAGGGGCAACATTGCATTTCGAAGAAGGCCACACTGGAATACGACCTCTGACAGAACTGTCTAACCCGATGTGACCCCAGAGCACCAAGGGAATTCACAACAGCTTTGCAAAAAAAAGGTAGACACTCCAGCTGGACCTTGCATGCCATATAAGTCTTATTCTGGGAATTCCCTGGTCGAAGGAATTGGCTGTTTTAGCAGTGGCTAAAATGAAAACAATAGGCATGTATTGGCAGATTATGGGAGAGAAAAAAAATGAAATGATGGCTTCTCGAAAAACCCAAATTCCTCCTATTCCTTCAGCTCCCGTTTCATCTCCACCCAAGGCGAAGGCTAAAAATAGAGGGACTGGGAAAACTCACTTTTAGCCCCGTAACTGTGGAGAACTTGGTTTGACACTGAGCTGATGGGGTGGAAGTAGAAAAAAAAAAAACTAAACAAAAACGATGGGGATGTAGAGTAGGAAGGCTTTTCAGCTATTCTGGGTAATATTTGTGTATAATTTACAGCACCTTCATATAGGAGAGTTCAGACAGGGAATGATGTTTCTAATAGAGTTTATGGGAGAGAGCTGAAACTCCACCCACATGTTCAGACTTGCAGTCTGGTTTCAGTCAAGCGCTCGGTCAAAGGTCAGGTGAGTTGGCGCTCTCCATGGCAACTAAAGAAAAAAAAGTCCATGCCGAAGGGCTGCTTATGACCCTAACCTCGTCGCCAACTTGGCAATTGCTCTTTTAACTGTCCATCATGGGAATAATCCTGCCATTCCCTGTGACCCGCACGACTCTGGAAAGAGAAGGGGCCAAATGACTTCCTGTCTGCTGTTGGACTCTGAAGTCGAAGGGTGCATAAGAAGCATGAATGGGGACTTCAAAGCCTCGTAGAAGAGGTGAACGTATTTATAGACAGTGCTGGCGGTAAAGTTGGCAGTAGTGCTGGAGGGGTGTCTAGCATAAAAAGCAGGGTTGCCCTGAAAGAACTCTAGAGCCTGCTGGGAGATAAAAATAACTCTGAGGCAGCCGGGCCCCAAACTGATTAATGACTCCACGGTACAATTGAACATTGTGTAAACAATGGATCCTGGGCTCTGGCTCAACAAATATTAGATGGGAATTGTCTTGTTGGGATACAAGAAGCTGAAAAGAGTTATGTTTTGAGACAAATACATGGGAGTCTAGTAAACAAGCATCTCCAAAACTATTTTAATGAGCTCAAAAAATGGTGTACTAACTTTCCAAGATACTGTCAATCTTTGAAACCCCTTCAACTTGACAAATCTGAACTATACTAGATGTTTAAGAAAGGAAACGCAGGGTATTGTTTTATCAATTGGGAAAGGATTAGGTTTTGGGAAATGGTGTTAACATAACATAACAGAGCCAGATGGTGATAGGGAAAGAGTTGATGTTATCACCTACATTATCCAGATTAACAACCACAAATTGCTTCTTTTTAAACTAGCATCAATCCATGTGGTTATTTGTGTGGGTAACTGGATGCATCTGTAAGCATTAAAGAGCCTTACATCAGCCGAGCTCCTGTGAATCTTTGCCTCTCTGTAGAGTAACAATATCCGCAGAGGAGACCATGACAGAAATCTATACTGGAGCCGGACAAAACCCTTACACACACACACTCACAAACTCCATTTCAGACACCCGTCTAGATGAAATATGCATGAGGCACTTTAGCTATTTCCATGACACACTTGACTTTCGTGTACCTTGACTTGTCTGTTGAGAAGACAAAGGATTTCTGAACTTTTGCCACTAGTGAAAGTACACTATAGGAAAAGATCCCCCAGGGAACGGGAACAAAACAAGAACCAAGCTTAAACTGAACCCGTATTTCCCATTCAAGCACCACAGATCAACGTGCTAGGAATACATGGACTAACCAAAGGTTCGTACCCTGCTACTATAATCCGATTTAGCACTTTTGAATTTCACATTTGATAATAAGATGAATTCTGTACTGCCATTCTAAATTTGCAGTAATCCAGAAAATGTGTCTCTACGTTCTGATGACTTTAAAAACAAAGTGATTCTGATCACATTCACTGAAAAGAGATTAATATTCAGCTGCCGGGCTTATCCGTGCTGTTGCTCATTGCTAACTGAATTTAAGAGGGCAAATGTCAGCCGTCTTTGATATTTATCATCTAGAAACCCGAATGAAGCTCCTAACTGCAATTCTGACGGCAGGAAGAAAAAATAGAATGAACTAAATCCTCAGATATTATTCACAGATAAAATAAAAATGAAAAATAAATAGCTCTGTATAATAAAAATAATGAAGGATTGTTCACACATCGGGATATATGACTGCAACTGGTTTAACATGTTTCACGTTTTCATTGCATTTCACTGCAAAAACGGCTCAGTACTAATCTCACAAAAACATATCATGTACATAGGCTTTTAAATCTGGTAAAAAAGGCAGTGGCTATAAATGAAGTGTGAAACCATGCGTGTGCGACAAGCGTGCATGTGTGTGTGCGTTTATGCCAGCAGCACCCTTCTCAACAACGGAGACTCATATCTTTAAAACGCGCAAACCCTTCTAGGACAAAGCAATCCGTTGATGATAGCTACTTTCATGCCTTTTAAATGAGCATCATTTCTGTCGCCGTAATCGAATTTCACTCGTGTTACTATTTTCCAGCTTGAACGGCATCCAAGAAGCAGGAGGAAACCTCACAACGGGTTGTGCAAGAGCCGACCGCACCGAGCTGGAATCCAAAAGCAAAATAAAAGAAAAACAAGCTAGAGAGAGTGGAAGAAAATCAATAGCCCTCCTTGAGCAGCTCCAGCAGATGAACAATTATTACTGTTTTGCTGGATGTTTTTAGTGAACACATATTGGAGGATTATTTTGCTTCAGACCAAAGATAAATAAAACATCACATGACTTGTAGAAGCCAATATAATATCATTTTGAGGCGAACACAATCGGACAGAAGACGGAACCCTGGGGGACACCTATGCTAATCATCATTTATTCGAACACCAGTCTTGGGGCTCTCCATAATAAACACTTTTCTCAACCATAATAATAAGTTGAGCTCAATTATGCATTTTTTTTTTCGAAAAACTTTTTACAGCTGCGCGCAACGGTCACCAAATTTTCACCTCGCCCGCAGAGACGTTTAGGAAGTCACCATGCTGCTTCCCTGAGATGTAAAAAATTTCCGGCATGAAGCTTTTGATGTTTGGAGCTTCGCGCAACATGGCAACGGACATCAAACGCTGGCCTCAGATGATTGTATGGGAAGATGCCACATGAAACATACTTGGGATACTTCCTTATTTGGAGTCTGAAAAAGTAGCACGAACCTTTGAGGCGTCCTCATGGCTAACAGAGATGTTGTTTACTAGACACTTCAGTTAACGATATTAGATCGCCCAAATCACAATCATGCCACCATCTGAGCTATCAAAGGCCCTGTGTTTGAGTCACAAGACATCAAGATCTTGTTGTTTTGGTAGAGCTAACATTTTTAGTGCTCAGTGCGACCCTAAGCTGAAGTGAATACATTTATCGGCGCTACACGTAGAGACATATATTTTGAGGTAATTGCTACCCGAGTACTACGTAGGATTAATTTAACTGCCATGTGCGGCTAAAGAGGTTGTCAAATTCAGTCATCTGACACAAGCAAGGCCCGGACGACACCATCCATTTGGTGCCTGCCTCCACCTTTCTTAAAATGTATTTTCACATATTCAGAGGTGATTTCTATTTTCTCTCGTTATGTGTTTTTTCGCATTTCCTTTGCTGCTTTTGGGCGGATATGAGTGCATCACATAGTCACACGCTCGCCTCCTCATTCCACACAGACCGGAACTCCCCGCCAGCTCACACGCTGTTGCCTGCGCCGACACACACGCACACGCATGAACAACAACACACACACACACACACAGATCATTTCATCATCTTATAATCTACGCAAAGCATGTCAAGCGAGACCATTTGGACTCTCGCTTTCATGTCGTCCTAATGCACCTCTCATGAATCAGCCCTGGAATACTGTGACGCATAGATTATTGCTGGCTCTTCACACAAATAGGGGACAAATTGGTGTCTCTTCATGTTTAAAGAAATAGAGGCACAAATTGAATGCTTTTTTGGGGGGGACTATTAAAAGCAATTGTGACATAATTTGGATGCTATTGCTAATGCATTCATTTTTATTAGATTTAATTGATTACTAATATCAAGGTAATAATATGTAGTAATATTCCTAGATTTACTTGTTAATGCCATTTTTACTATGTTTTTGTATCTGTCAAGATCAACCTTTTAGCCTTTTTTCAATAAACAATATCAATATTATTTAAACAGGTATTAATTAATAATACACATTTTATTAAAGTTTTATTACATATCTTTTCATTCAAAATCTCATATTTTCTTATAAAAAGCCTACATACATAAAAACAAATTGCCATCCTAAAAACAAAATGTTCTACAACTTACTAAATAAATAAATAAATAAATAAATAAATAGTGGCATTTTAAAGGTTCCAGCCCTATTTTGAACCCATTTTGTGGAAAGTGCCTGCTGTGTTTGTGTATCGATTCATCCCATCATTGACTTTATTTAGCTTACGAGGAAAAACTACAGGCCGCCACATGCCTGGGGCTCAATTTAGACACTCTTTAATTAGAAGGTGACAGAACATGGATGCTTCTCTGATAATCGAGCGGGCATCCGTGTGACGTGCTGCGGCTGAGCGCCGAGCCGGACATCGCTGGAGGACACCGACAGATAAATGGCAAGTACACAGCCATTTTTCAGTGCTCCCATTGTAATAAACCAGCCACGACACGTACACCAACTTACTGAGCGCACGATAGCACGCTAACACTGCTAAAGCTACTGCCCCCACCAATCACACTTCCTTCTAAAACCTCTTTCTAAAGCCACATTTGAAACACAATCACATGAATACACATGTAGAAAACCCCAGAATGCACTGCACTGAGCCCAGGCGGATAAAAGCTAACCTAAAAGATAGCAGATGAAGTCAAAATGTTGATTATTAACATACAGAATAGTAATTGAAAAGCACTTCAGTATAGCTAGTAATTAAATAGAGCAAACTTGAAATTGTGTTTTTAACTAATGCATTAATATTGGAACAATTACATTTTAAATGCATCATATTATATTATATTGTATGCATTTTCTTACTTTATACGTTCTTATACTGAACATTCAAAAGCACCCAAATTAAATTAAATTGGTAACTAAACGGAATTAACGAATAAAAAAAAATCTCATTAAAAGCTGACATTTTGATAATTTTTTTTAGATATTTTATAAAAGCTAAACAACCCTATAAAAAAACTAAAGAATTTGACATATAATACAATCATATTCTCATAATATATAATATTTAAAAATGTAATTGGTTAATAAAATTTTTTACCAATAAATATGTGTGTGTGTGTGTGCATTAGGGCTGTAACGATACACCAAACCCACGATTCGGTTCGTATCACGATTGTTTTTCGTGGGGGTGGGAGAAAAAAACGATTTTTAAAACAATTTGCGCCCGGCTTGGTAATAGATAACGGGGCTCGA
>JAUMHQ010000087.1:1644327-1662430 GCA_032361165.1 Enteromius paludinosus
AATGATGTTTCTACTGTACAGACTGTATGTGGTATTGTCCTACACTGACCCTACACCTAAACCTACCCCTTACAGGAGATTTTCAAAAATCTTCATTCTGTGTGATTTATAAGCTTGTTTCCTCATGGGGACCTGAGAAATGTCCCCACAAGGTCAACATTTTGAACACACCGTGAACACACAACAGGAGCAGTGGGGAGCCAATGCTGGGAGCGGTTGGGGGATCGGTGCCTAGCTCAAGGGTCTCACCTCAGTCGTGGTATTGAAGGTGTAGAGAGCACTGTTTGTTCCACCTCCAAACCCTGCAGGACCTGAGACTCGAACCCGCGACCTTTGGGTTATAAGTCCAACTCTCTATCCATTAGGCCACGACTGCCTCAATTATCATAATTATTATAATTAAGTGAATGCAAACACTAACTAAATACCTTTCTTATTAATTTATGATTCAATAAACATGTTTTTAATAAAAGTTTTTATTTTATTTTTAACAAAAAATAACAAATTAATACAAGTAAGTTAGCACAAGAAAATAAGCTAAAAAAAAAGAAACAATTTCTACATGAAATCTTATGAATTAGAATTAACCTTTTCAGCCGCAAGTTTGAAATATTCCGTCAGAGTGAGTTTTTTTAGACGGCGTTATTTTAGAATGTTTGCCTTTACTGTTTCCATGGCGATGCACCTTGCTTGTCACATGACACACCGCTAGCACAATAACGCTGTATGACAGATGGATCGCTTTTGTTCAGTTTTTCCTTCTTTTTTTTCAAATATTCTCAAACTTACCGTGTCATGAACAGTCTGGTATTCTGATTCACAAATATATGTAAATGAGTGTGTTTTGTCGTTTAAACACCTTTATAATTGATCTTCATCGTGATCTGTAACATGAGATGGGCGCCGCCATGTTTGTTCGTGCCGCAGTTCAGAGAGTCCCGCCAGTCGGATTTACAGCACATAAATTCAGCAATTTCTCACGAAATACATGAAATACACAGATCTTCAGACTGAATCGGGTTGCTCTCAGTGATGCGTGGGTCAATGTGTAAACAACCCGAACCCGACCGACAACTCGGACCGCAAAATAAAAGAGAAAATATTGTACCCGACCCGCTTCGTGACCCGCATTTTTTTTTTCAAATGGTGCGCTCGCTGACGTGCTGCGCTCAGAGCTCGCGGTGCGCGCGGCGAGAGCAGGCAGTTCTTGAGGCGACCCATCATTTTCCATTTCAGCTGTCTAGATGCATATTACTTGCCATGTTTATGTTTCCACCCTGCTTGAAGAATTCATCAGCGGGTCAACTGAGAGATAGACCACTTTTGGAAAAGTGTGAAAGCCCTTAGGAGCGCAAACTGTTTGTTTTCTGAATGTTGATATAGCATTAATACATGTAATATGTAATAAAGGCTTAATGTATTCATTTATTTCGTTTCATTTTCTTAATTAAGATACTGCATGTGTTTATCCAGTCTAATCGAAGTGTGCGTCTCTCCCCAGACAAATTGGCAACTAAAATCCCATCCCCTCTCAGAAAATACATAAAACTGACATTACTGAGCTATGTGCGTTTAAAAGTAACATATTAAAATGATTCAGTGGCATTGCTCAGTTTAACGTGTTCGGGAATTTTGTCCCACATCAACATTTATTCAACAGTTAATTACGCTCAACATTCAAAAGGTAGCCTACACATGACAAAGCCAGCACTTTGGTCATCATCTTTCATTATTTCGGCAAATGTGTCCCACACTTTGCTCTTTCTATTTGTATATTTGAGGAGCTTCCACTCCCCAGTCTTTACATTTCTCTTGCCGCCTCCATCTCTACATGCAGACTAAGCTTGTACGTCATCTTCGCACCAGTAATTTAACCGATAAAGTGTAGGCCTATGTATTTCATGAAAAATTGTGTCTAGTACTATATAAATTACAAAGGTTTAATTGCCATCTTTATTTCAAACGCGACCCGAATATCATAAAAAATATTTTTGGATGACTCGCAACCGCGGGTAGCCGCTCATTTCGGGTCAACCCCGCGCATCACTGGTTGCTATATCTTTTATCTTATGGTTTTCATAAAACTGAAAATAGAAAATCATAAAAGTCCCATAGACTCCCATTCACGAAATGTTCAGATGAGCCAAGACTCCTGCAGCTCCAACTGTCAAAATAAACTCATTTAAGCGTCCACTCGATCTACTACCATCATCTAATATGTCTAAATCATGCTAGCAACATGCTAATTATGTTAGAAACACTCCGATCATGCTAAATAACATGCTAATCATGCTAACAATGTGCTAGTAGCATGTTATTCATGCTATAATCATGCTAGTAGCATGCTAATCGTGCTAGTAACATGCTACTTTATAATCGGACTATTTCTAAGTATTCTAACTTCTTAAACTATTTTAAACTTTTTCAAACTTTGTCTCGACAAACTTTTCATCTAGTTGTTATTATTATTATTATTTATTATGTATTTGTTTTTAAAGTGCTATTGTGTAGAGGCAGAAGTGAGACGTGTAAACGTGGCGGCGGTGAAGCAGATCTTTAGTAAGAGCGTGCGGGTGACTTTGGGAGTGCTGTGGCGACCGCATCGAGCCGAAGCTCCAGAGGTCACAGCACAATGAAGAGCAAATTGATTCAGTTACCGGATAAATAGATCCGCGCGCCAAACTTATGGCTCGTGTGTTTTCATCTGCACTCCTGGGAACGTTCGCCTGACGCGGTCATCCGGATCCTGGAGCTCCTGCTGAACAACAGAGAAACTCTTAAAAACAGCTCCTCAGATACAGCAGCCACATTCAAGACATCTGCTTTAGAGTCTGAGCTTCTCCATTTACCACAGTCATCTCACAAACACTAAACCTGAAATCTTAATATGACCTCACACGCGCCTCAGACAATCTCAGCTATACTTTACATCGTCTTAACAGACGCATGCCACGGTCAAATTAACCACAAAACTTGATAAAACTGGTTTTATTAATACATTTGGTTTCAAAATACATAATAAATTATTAAATATATACATTTGGTATAATATCAACAATATATATTAATGTTAATAACAATATTAAATATCAAGTCTTATGATTACAAAATACTATGTAATAATATAACATGAACTCATGTTTATTAATTTACAAATGTTTTTAAACACCATTTTAAATAATACTAAAATTAATTAACATATAAAACATTAACTACATATATAACAATTATCATTATGACAATCAGTTTAATTTAACCTTTTTAATTATTTTGTATTAGTTTTGTTAAAACACATACTCAATATAATAAAAATTTATTAATTAGTGCTGTCAAATGATTAATCACTATATATTAGTGTACTGTTTATATTTATTATGTATATTTAAGAAAAAAGTGTTATGTTTATATGTAAAAAAAGATATTTATATATAATATAAATTATATGAGCAAATATTATATATATATATATATATATATATAGTATATAGTATTTTCAAAATATGTAGTGTATATGTGTGTATTTATATATACACACACCTACATCAATACAACAAACACTTTTATATTCGATGTGATTAATCGTTTGACAGTTCTAATATTAATATTTAACATTTTACAATACTGAAAAATAGCCATGTTCCGATGATCTCCGGTGTACAAACAGCGACATAAGACAGATTCGCTCCTTCATTTGAAGCGTTCTCGTTTTCATCGGAAATAAATCTCTCCATCTCGACTCGAGTTTTATTAGCGGGCCTGTTTTGGCCAGATAAGTGCCGCCGCTCTCCATTAAAAACAGCCAGCTTTTCCATAACTGCAAAATAATAATTACAGCTTGGCCTGCCAGTTCTTGTTGTAGTTGTTGATCTGGACGGTCGTATCAGACAGCTGTAGCTCAATGACTGTGGTCCAAATGAGCAGATCTTAAGCGCGCCGCGACCCCAGACGCGCATCCTCATGATCCGCCTCATTACCCAGCTCTCTGAAGCTGGAATCCCTAAAAAAAATTAATTATTGTGAGTTTTTTAATCAGAGCAATCTCATTGCCCTTGGCTGACACTGTGACATTGGGAAAAGCTCTCGGTCGCAGATGCGTCGCAGCCGGAGGAACGGACACGTCGGATTAATTACGATAAATCAGTCGCCCCACACCTGTTTACGGCCAAACGCCTCATCGCTCATGTCCGGAGAGCCTGGAAAACCTGGAAAAACCTGGCTGTTTGTTTAACTGCGGCCGCTTTTATGTGCCAGGAGTTTTTTGCTTTCAACAACAACCAACTATTTTGCCACCATAGTTTTATTAAAAGTTACTGTTCTTGTTTGTCAATGAAACAGCAGCTTCAGAAGACCTTAAAATGAGATATGAGATTAGAAATACGTTAAGAAAATCAAGAAAAATACACAAATATCGCTTGTTTAACATCACATGACATAAAAAATTTGATTTTATTTGGTTTAACTTTATTTAGGATGCAAAAATGCAATTCATATAAAATGAGCTTGTTAGAAAAAAGAAGAATATACATTTTAATAATTTCATATTTGTTTACATTTTAAAATAATAATAATTAAATTACATTTTAATATTAATATTATTTTAAATACTTATATATTAAATATATATATATATATATATATACTTATATATATATAGCCTATGTATTATTATTATTATTATTATTATTATTATTTAACAAATATACTACTACTATTACTAACATATATAAATTATGCAAAAACAATTCAAATACTATTTTATTTTGGGCATGCAAAGTGCTCGCTATGAAATTAGCTTTAGCGATAAAAATAAGAGTCGAGCATTTTGTTCCAAAACTGTCATTTCAATCACAAACTACATAACGGAAGTGACACTACGGTGGAAATGAATTGATAGCTGGATAAAATATTAATGGACAGATAATAAGAGACTGAAGGAAACATGCACTTTAAGGGAGTTTTTAAATCCGCATTATCAACATGCCAGCATGAAATTAATCAGAGGATCCTTATGAATATACATAATCTGTGTTTATCCTGCGCGAGCGGAGGGGGTGCGACCGATAAATCGTTTAGTTTATTTTTATGACTCGGTCTTACTTGCTGGCGGATTTGTGGCGCGGAATTCCAGGCTGCCTTTGACCTCGGGAACGCCGGACCAGAGCCGGATCATCCACGCTAATCCAACCTCATTAGAAACGAGCCGTATGATGCCGCCGTCCGCGGATAAATAGCGGCTTTGATGGCGAATTTAAAACATTACCGCGGATCAAACCCCCTGTAAATAACCCGCCCGCGATAGCCACGGGGAACATAATGATGATTGCAGAGACAACATCTGCATTATCTCCGGAAGAGGGACCGTTTGAGGGGATCCGGAGGCTTTTATCGAAATGAAAAGCCCGCGCTCAGTTATAGAGCCGTTGATATTCTGGCGGGCTCTGCTCGCGAGGCGCGAAACTATATCTGATCATTCGGAGGAGATTGTTGAGGCAAATAACACGGCGAAAGAGAGCGGGCTGCGATGATAAAGCCGTCTGCCGTCTTCAGAAAGACATATATTCAGTCAGGAAGAACACAGATTGATATTCTAGAGCCGTGGACCTCAACTAGCAGGTTAGGACTTGATCCCAGCTGCTTTCTGAAGGGAACGAGAGGGGAAACTATCCCGCAAGCTAATGAGAATATGTGCTAACTTTATAAAGTCATTAAAATAAATGCCCAATAATTTCATTTGTGACAACAAGTTTCACAACAAATTTAGCTGGAACTTTTTGATTACAGTTTACAGTAAGTTTTGACTGCACTTCTACACGGTTTTTCATACATTAACAAAAACATTGCACAATTAATGCTACGATAAAGTGCAAGTACTTCACCGTTTAAATACATATATCTTTTTAATATATTAGCATACAGTAATGAAATTTATCTGAATTGCGATGAAAATAAGCATGGAAAATGTGGTTAAAATATCAAGGAAATGTCAACATCTCGAATGAAAGTAAAAATAACGAAAGAAAAATATTTATAAATATATTATTATTATATATTATATTTTTTTTAAGTAAAAAAAAAACATAACATACTAATTGACTGAAAAATAATTAACATTTTTAAAAATCACTGTAATAGTGTCTTAGCATTACATACATTAACTAAAGGCCATAGAATTGTAAAGAATGAGTTGATTTGCATAGGCTACTATCGAGCACTTGTTGTTAATAAGCATGATTTTAAGGTCATTTTGGACATTTTCTGGTTCTGTTGGACCAGTTTAAGTCCAATCTGGATCGTAAAGTGAAACTGATCCAGATCTGGATCAACTCGATCTCCCAATATCCCGCCATCACTCAGGACGTCCCGTTTCTGGTTGAACAAAAATAACCTCCCGGGCTCCTTAAACAAATTATCGCCATGCGATCTTTCTCAGATGTGATCTTTGTTCATGTGGAAATGAAAAACTGGGAGGCATTTAGCGCAGGTGGCCGGAGTAAGCGGCTCTGGAGGCCGGATGTAATCAGCTGCTGAGTAATGGCCAGAGTTACTCCAGCCTCAGACACCAGATATGAATCTACCTCGGCACTAATTGATTTATACGACGCCGCTTTATTGCCAGAGTCCTCTCAGCTTCTATTATGAAAATACACCGCTGCGACAGACAACAAATAGAGCCATTACTTACTCAGAAAGAGCCCGCTCCTAAAACAGGACTGAGTTTCGCTACAAAGTGTGAACTGAGAACATTTGCTCTGAAAGCGTTTTACCAAGAACCAGAGCGAAACAAACTGCAGATACAGAGAGCAAAACACCTTAACACTGAGAAAAACGGTCTGCAAGAAGATTGAACTTTTATTTCAAATTGTCAAAATTCTTTGAAATGCATTCCGATGTTTTTGCAATTTCACGAACCTTGTTAGTAATTCTACTATGTTTAGACAGTACGTTTTATTTTAATGAGCAGACATAATAATATACTATTCATATTACAGTTCTACAATGAGAACAGGTCGAGGAAAAGTACTTGTTTGTCATGAAAATAGCATCAAAATGCAACCCCTAGACTGAAAAATGAAAAAGTGTAAAAAAAACAATAAAAGTATATTATTATTGTTTAAGTTGTATTTTATAATGACTAATAATTATATTATATTAGAAATAGAAAATATATATTTATTCCGTATTTTGAAAATAAATATGGCCAATAATAATAACGATGTTGATGATGATTATTATTATTAGTAGTACTTTATTATTATTATTATTATTATTATTTTATTTTCAATGAAATATTTTATAAAAATGTTAATTTCCGAAAATACAAAATAAAAAAGTGTATTATTTTTAGTGATTAATAATGATATTATTTTAAAGAGAAAATATATAATTTTTCTATATATATATATATATATATTTTTTTTTTTTTTTTTTATATTTTTAATTTTAAAATTGTTTAGTATTTTTAATTAAAAAAAATAATACAAATATTTCTATAATAAACTGAAGATTTTTAACGTTTATTATAATTTTCTATGAGAAAAACAGTTCAAACCTGACAGTTTTAGTAATTATTAATCAAAATTATTTATTGATTTTTTGGGGAAGTGGTATCCACTCTTCATGTTTCAGAAAGCAAACATCACTGATGTAGGTTAAATGCTGAAGTGTGTGTGAAGCATCCTGGGAATATGAGTTCGCTCCATTAAACCCATCATCAGTACATCAATTCATTCAGACAATCACAGGCGGGAAAATATTCCTAAAAAATGGAATTAAAAAGCATTGAAAACTATTACTGAAAATTTAAAACAAAAATATGAAGAAAGGTATTTTATGTGTTATGTGATGATCTAGCATTAACCAAACACCTGATCATTTGATGTGGATAAACCCTTCCGCTCGTCATCGATCTTACGACTGTTTCTCAACGACAAAATTAAACGCAAAGCACTTTCTCTCACTTGTGCTTCGGCTTCCTCCACCTTCCCAGAATCCCATTTGAAGATTTGTATCCATCACTGTTTACTCTCAACATGCACTTAAACGGGGCGAAGGAAAGTGGAAGGAAAAACCACTTAAAACGGGAGAGCGAGGTAACAGGGAACATCACCGTAACCAGGATGCAATTCATCCAAATTCAATTTCTGGCTGATTTAAAGCGAGTACAGCCAACGTGTAAAACCAGGCTTTTATAGGAATTGATCCTCACTTTCCCCGCTGCGTCCTGCACCGCTATGGCTTATCTGTATTCCAGCGTAACAGCTAGCATCACGCTAAGAGCCTTACTCTCCACTGACCATCTCCGTTTCTGACCTGCACTTCTCTGTCTGAAGATTATGAGCGAGGATGGGACGCACAAATGATTACAGATTAAATAGCAGTCCAGCATAAATACACATATAGTAGAGAAAAAAAAATAGAAATATACATACGTACATAGAAACATACATACATACACTTTTTATTTTATTTTTTATTTAAAAATGTAAAATAATTATCAAATATTCATGTTAACTTTTTATATAAGATGACTCTTTTTTAAAGAGTTAGTAAGACAACAGATGGAGATTATAGCCAATTAGCAAGACACCCGCAATAAAGGAGTAGTTCTGCAGGTGGTGACCACAGACACTTCTCAGTTCCTGTGCTTTCTGGCTGATGTTTCGGTCACTTCTGAATGCTGGCGGTGCTTTCACTCTAGTGGTAGCATGAGACAGAGTCTACAACCCACACAAGTGGCTCAAGTAGTGCAGCTCCTGGATCCAGGATGGCACATGTGACAGACGTGACAGAGTCTGGAGATGCCGTGGAGAACGTTCTGCTGTCTACAACATCCTCCAGCACGACCGGTTTGGAAGTGAGTCTGTAATGGTGTGGGGTGACATTTCTTTGGAGAGACGCATAGCCATGGGTACGCCAGAGGTAGCCTTCGGCAGTTCCTGCAAGACGAAGGCATTGATGCTATGGAGTGTCCGCCCGTTCCCCAGACCTGAATCCAATTGAGCACATCTGGGACATCATGTCTCGCTCCATCCACCAACACCACGGTGCTCCACAGACTGTCCAGTTAGCGGATGCTTTAGTCCAGGTCTTGGAGGAGATCCCTCAGGAGACCATCCTCCACCTCATCAGGAGCATGCCCAGGCATTGTAGGGAGGTCATACAGGCACGTGGAGGTCACACACACACTACTGAGTTTCATTTTGACTTGTTTTAAGGACATTACATCAAAGTTGGATCAGCCTGTAGTGTGCTTTTCAATTCACAATTCTGAGTGTGACTCCAAATCCAGACCTCCATGGGTTAATACATTTGATTTCCATAGATCATTTTTGTGTGATTTTGTTGTCAGCACATTCAACTATGTAAAGAAGAAAGTATTTAATAAGAATATTTCATTCATTCAGATCCAGGATGTGTTATTTTAGTGTTCCCTTTATTTGTTTGAGCAGTATATATAGTACCATAGTGTATATAGTATAAAATGTATATAGTACAAAAATATTGTTAACAAATCTGGTCATATCATAAAATACAAAATACCGTTTTGATATGTATTGTTAACATATATGGTCAAAACATGCAGAACTATATAAAAAAAATATTTTACTTCAAATATATGCTAATATACAAATTTTACTATGGGAATTTCATATATGTTATAAATATATCCAGAAGATGGATACATGTGATAATAATATATTGCCTTATATATAACATATATGGCATACATAACATTTCTGTACATCTCCCAGCTAACACAATAAACAGTGGTTTGTTGGTTTGGTGTCAAGCACAGGGGTCCCGGTGCTCCCTGAAGGAGGTGTCCTGCTCCTACAGATGGCCTCAGGCACGGTTAAGAGGATTATTCTCCTATTATCGGCCCCACGGGGGCATTAGCGCAGCCCCTGCTCCAGCGTTCAACAGGGCAGGACCTTGCCCTCAGCGACAACATCATAATGGACGAATGTACTCGCAGCCGGGAAACCAGGCCGGACGGGGTCGAAAGAACATGCGCTTTAGCTTTGGAAAACCGCCATCCAACTGCTGCTAGCATGCTAACTCATTCACCTCACTCCGAAAAGCGAAGCGGACGTAGAGGAGAGGGTACTGTCAGTCTGCGAAAGGGATTTTTCAACAGCTATTGATTTCATGGCAAATTCAATTCCCATGACCAAGCAGAAGTCATTTCCTGTTAGAGCACGGATCTGAGAGCAAACGCAGTGGAGATCAACAGTGCCTGGAGAAAGCTAACGTTGTGGATGTCAATCTGCTGAAACTGAATGTCATGTGACTGGAATCTCGAAGTTGCTAGTATCAGTGAAGTCCTGATAACTTCACTGCTGAGCTTTGATGTCAAATAAAAGGCACTCTGAGAGCATTCAAAACAAAATTAAACACTGGGAAGACCACTGATGATATACTGCTAATTCAAAAAAGCATTTCCTGTTAGCATGTGGACATTCACAAACAAACACAATCAAGATCAACAGGGTCTGAGAAGGTCAAAGCTAACGTTGGGGATGTAAGATGACACAAAATGTCATGTGACTAGCAGCTCTAGAGCTTGTCATCTTGACAATGCTAATTGACTAACGCACCAATAATGTAGCAAGACCCAAACCCCCCTGAAATTTGGTGTCAAACACATCAGACAGGAGAAATAAAAGTCACTTTGAGTGCCTTCAAAGCAAAATCAGACACTGGCGAAACAACTAGCTACTTGAATTTAGCAAAATATTAATTATATATGGCTAATGTAAAATTATATTTCCTGTTAGAGCGCGGATTGGCGAATGCAGCTACACTTCACATTTAAACCTGAATTAAATCCAGATCAATGGCGACCAAGGAAATCTAAGCTAACGTTGTGGACGTCAACCCTAAATATCATGTGACTAGCAACTAGCAACAAAGTCCTGATAATGCTAACTGGCTAAAATAGCTAATTTAGCAAGTCCCAAAAAGCTTCATTTCTGAGCTTTGACATCAAAGACAGCACAAAGGAAAAAAATTAAAGCTACTTTGAGAACATTCAAAACAAAATTAGCCACTGGGAAAACATCTGCTAGAAAAGGGCGTGATACTAGCGATATGCAGCTATTTAAAAAATCATTGCCTGTTAGCATGCAGGTGTTTACATGCAAACACAATCAAGATACACAGCAACTGAAGGTCAAAGCTAGTCACGTAACAAAATGTCATGTAAGTAGCTACTGTAAAACGTTCTTTCCTGTTAGCATGAGGATTTGCGAGAGCAGATCCTTGATGTTTTCAAGCAAAGACAATGGAGATAAAAAGAGATTGAGGAGATATAAGCTAACACTGTGGATGTCAATCACCTGACGCTAAATGCCATGCAACACAAACTGCTGCTGCTAACACAAACAACATCCTGAAAATGCTAATTGGCTGAAATTAGCCCTCATGAAATTTGGCAAAGCCTACAGAAGAAATAAGTCCCGTTACACTTTGAAAACCTTTAAAACTAAATTCTGAGATACAACTAAATATTAATGATATACGCGGCTAGTTCAAAATGGCCACCGATGCACAACGCAATTCCATTCGATTGCCAAAAACTTTTTTATAGGTACTGTATTCAATGCCTGATTATCGAATTACATAAAATATATCTGTTTAGTTAAGTTTGTATCTATTCTTAATCACTTAAATGTTAACTAGTATGTTTTTAATGACATATTACGATACATCGCAGAAGCCAAAACAATGAAATGAACATTTCCCTTTGTGTTTTCATTTAGTCTGTGGTTAACAAGCTAATAGCTTAGCCTCCTAGCATACCAACACTAACAGCTAAAGAAAATTGGATTAGGTACAAAAAGACTTTTGTCGAAGTAGATGTCAATCTATCAATGACATCCAACTGAAGCTAACGACGCTACGCTAACTAGCTAAACTACGCTTTTTTCCCCCAATAATTTGAAAGCATTCTTCGATACAAGATTAAGAGCATTGAAACTACACAGCATTTTAAAGCACATAGCATCAAGATAAACCACCACACTTTCGCTAAAAGTCTTTAATGAAGCTATAAACACCGCAAATGACGTGATCGGACCAGTGAATGAGTCACCCATGTCATATTTCTCTAGCTTTTCATTTCCTGACGAGCACAGGAAGTGTTCCTAGCACTAATGCAGCATAATGAAGAGCAAAGGCTGCACATTAGTGCTCGGAGGAACATGAGGAGCTTCACTGGAACGGATCGCTGACTGTAACGGACACCGCTGAGGGTCTCGTATGGAGATATCAGCCGCTCCTCTCATAATTACTGTCAATCAGGGAAGCAGGAGAGCCTGGAGACGCCACACAGCTGTGATCTACAGCACAAAACATCCAGTGATGCTCCGCAGGCGCAGGACGTCCCGCTACAGGACACCAGCCTGACGATCACTGAACAAACCAGGAGGAACCTGTTAGGGTCTTATAACATGGACTGCTCCACAATGACACATTCATCTCAAAAGATTATTACTATTATAAAGAGTTTATTTGCCCAGTTTTTTTTAAATGTAAAAAAAAAATCATGTTTTTTGTTATTTAGCCTAATCAAAACAACACAAATGTTTGTTTGAGATTCATTTAAATGAAGAAAATCTACACAAAGACTTTTAGTTTAACACTGTATCTAGTGTTTTATGATGTTGCTGTGGAAATGACAACTGACTGCATGCTAGGAGTGACTCGGCTACAGCAACGACACGAGAAACCCATTTTCTGCCTGCGGAGCTTCAGGGGAAGTCTGGATACGTGAAACGACCAACTCCAGTGTTTTCAGCAAAAAGAGAAATGCACTTAAACCGCTAAACAAAATGGGGGGACGTGCATATGAACCGAAACACAACATCGAACAAATAAATGATGGCGAAGTGATTCATATCGACATGAAACGATGCAGAATTTCAGATAAAGACGGAACAAAATGCCTCTTGTGTGGCCAGAATTGATTTTTCCTTCCTCCTGCGATGTTTTCTTTATAAAGCGTGTGTTTTTCGGGATATCTGACCCCTGTAGCACACACACACAGGACCCTGTCCCCGGGGACGCAGAGGCAATCTGCTGAGACGAAGGGCCCAGGCAATGAAAGAGACTGTGATTGCGTTCGACCGCGTCTTAAAAAGATGTCATACATCAAACGGCGCAGCAGATAAAACGGCGTCCCGCGCGAGTTAATCAGCCGAGTGCTTGCACCGACACACAAACATTTGTCTCAATCTTATGCAGAAGCTCCCGGCCGCCTCGTTCATTAAAACACACAACTGTAAATAACTTTGGATAACTCCATTACAACAAAGAAAAATCACACGAGCCGATGCGACGCATGCAAACGAGGCGACCTTGGCGTTTTTGTGAACTCGTTTACGGCTAAATTACAACTACAAACTGCATCTGATGCGCTCAAATAAACCAAATTAAACAATCAATCTCCTGACGTCGCAAAAGCAATATCTAGTAAAAAAAAAGCTGTTTAAATATCTTCATTTAAAAAGCCTTTTTAAATCAAAAATTAAATGTGTCACTTGCCGTGTTGTTTTCTGAATAACCTTTAAACATTATAAAAATAAAGTTGCTTAAAACAATAGACATATCTGCCAGTGCCAGTGGATCAGAAAAACAAACTTTTTAAATTCGATCAATTCAATTGCATTTTTAGGGAAAAGAGCAGCTTGAGCATTCTTCAAAACATCTTGTTTCGTGCTTTACAGAAGGGTTTATATATTTTACTTGAATATTTATTATATTACTGTCATTTTTTATAACATTTACTAGACATCTCAGGGTGAAAATGGTTTCTACACCAGTAGACATCTAAAATACAGTCCGTTTACCTCAGTTTTGGCACTTAAATGTCTTTTTGTCAATATAATCTCTGTCAGCCTCTTAAAAAATGGCCTTCGACAGCAAACCCTTGAAAAAAAAACATCTATCTGGTGCATTTTTGTCCAGGGAAAGCCATCAGCGCTGGGCTCCGGTGACACGGAGGAATGTGTATCAGCTCAACATTGAGATACAATATAACTCATGACCTCTCATCCAGCCTGAGCTCGCTTAATGAGAGCGTGGAGAAACAGCGGCTCTTCATTCATCCTTTACCTCCTCCTCGAGCCTCTTTGAAGCAGCTAACTAGGCTTCTTCTCTGCGTCTTTTAGCTTGTTATCACCAGGTCAGTCTCTTTGAAATGGCACAGGTCATGTTTTAATATAGACGGCATTCACGGGAAAAGATAAACAGATTGTGACCTTGATGAGATCTGTGCTATTTCTAAAACACTAAACATAGCACAAAAATGTCAGACGTAGGAATAAAATCGGTGATAAATGTAAAGACGTGTAAAGTGATATTGAATTAAACATGGTGAAAGACCTGAATAGTATTTTCTTGTAAAAGTTACTGCAGTTAAATGTAATTAAATTCTAAAACTAATCGCAAAAATGTACAATATACCTGTGGTTGTGGTACTTTAATGTTGAAATACTTATGTTTTATAAAATAATAATATATTACAATTTTAAAAAATCATCAAATAATATAAATTGAAATCAGTGTTGTTTTTAAAAACATTAAAGTTACAATAAAAAAAGACTGCTAAGTGTGAAACACATGAGGAAATGTTTTAATGTTAACTAAAACAAGGTGGCCACACTAAATGTGAAAAATATTTATATTTTTACATCATATTTTGTTTCCACTGATATTAAGATCTAATACACTATGATCACCCTGAAAATTACATTTCTGCTAATATTTACACACCCCACATGGTTTGAAACCCATATGACTTACTTTCATCTGTAAAGCACAAAACGAGAAGTTTTGAAGAATGTTCAAGCCGCTCTTTTCTGTACAATTAAATTAATAGAAATAGATGCAAAAAAGCTGCAAGAAACTTCAATGAAAGTAGCCCACACAACTATAGAAAATAGTAATACTATAAGTCTTAAGTTCTGAGTGAAGAAGAGATACAAATTTGTTATTTGTGGACTTTATAAATGTCCATGCCCATTGATTTTGGTCATTAAGACCCAAATTAATTTAAACTAATTTAATATTCATTTAAAAATGTATATTTATAATGGATATATATTAAAAGAACTATTAAATAGCACTATTAAAGTAAAATTTAAATCAAATGAAAAAATGCAACTGTAAATTAAAACAAACTAATCGCAAAAATAAACATATACCTGTGGTTGTGGTACTTTTATGCTGATAAACTTATGTTTTATAAAATAATAATATAATACAATATAAAAAATTCATCAAATAATATAAATTGAAATCAGTGTTTCAACCCTAACCTTAACCCTAACTCTAACACATTAAATTTACAATAACATTTAAGTTACAATAAAAAATATTTTAAAGAAGGGATGACTAACAGAATCTGTAATAGAATATATATAAATTAAATAGTAAAAAAATATTAAAAACAAACATATTAAACATGTCAATGAATTGTTAATAGTTTTGTTATTTAAAAGATCGTTTTAAATTAAAACTTTTTTTAAAATTCTTTAGTAAAATTTTGTTGTTTATGCTTATTAGACTTTGTTAGATTAGCAACCTGATAACTCAACTTCTCTTGGATTTAACTGTAAATCCAGAAACCGTTTGTAGTCATTCAGTCCACTACATGTACTCTACACTAAGCAGAGAAATGTGTTTCTAAACAAACCGGTTACAGACAGCGAAGCAGAGGCCAAGACGCCCAAAGGCTCATCTTAAGAAATGTTCTGCTCTATGAACAGGGCACATAATGCTGTCTCTGAATTATTAATTAGTTGACAACAAGGAGTCGAGTCGCTGGGAATTATCTGAGGAAAGGTCGACTCAGGGTCTCCTCTCACCAGGAGCGAGACTCCCGGTCTCTCTCTCTCGAGCGTGAGGAATATCCCTCCTTCATGAATAGCACATCTTAAATGTTTAGCCAACGCTCCCAAAAGCCACTGGATTTTCAGTGGAATACGTAATGACCTCTCTAACTGAGCGAACCGCAAGCATTTGAACCGTTCAGCCTTCTCTGGGAATTCAGTGGATTACAAAGACCTGGAACTAATGCAGTGTTTGGGAAGTGAAACTCACTTGCCAAGTTAGAAACTGCTCTTAATGTAGAGTGCTACTCCGACAAAACACTAGCTATTTGTTGCTATTAGAAAAGAATGAAATTTAAGGGGGAAACTTGGAGAACAGCTTGGAACGGTGTTAGCCACACAAGCTAACGAAAGCAGCTAACTATATGCTATTTGAAATAATGCATCGGGAAAAAAACTAACTACAAGCTACAAAAAACTGCCAACTTGAGGTATTAAAAAGAAGGTTTTTCAAAAGCAAAACAACCTAAAAAATGCATTTATTAGCTAAACTACAAGCTAGCAAAAGCAGCTGAGTACATGTTACGGAAAATGCTATTTAAGAGATAAATAACAGAAGGGGAAACGGTTAGCTAAACAACAAGCTAAGAACTATGTAAAGGTAAGTAGTTCACTACTTTTAAAGCTAACAAAAATCAGCTAGCTATATGCTAAAAACATATACAGGTACACATACAACCCGAAAATAACTTAGCTAAACTACAAGCTGGAAAAAATCTGCTAACTATGCTAAAGAATGTTTTTATAGCAGCAACCTATTTGCAATTAGAAACAATGCTACTAAGCTATTTAGCTAACGAAATAAGCCCTGCTAAACAGCCCAACAGAGATCATCTGAAGAAGCAGTTATATGCTATTACAAAGAATGCTAAGTGTGAAACACATGAGGAAATGTTTTAAAGTTAACTGAAACAAGGTGGCCACACTACAAGCTAACAAAAAGTATGTTAATAATATGGACTGAAACTAAAAACTGTATTAGTAGCCTCCACAATTCACACGAAGATTGAATACATAAATAAATTAAATACATAAATAAAGAAGTAGAGACTTGTTAGCGCTTAGCTGCGTCACTGTTTTTATTTAGCTAGTCCTGCTCCCGAACAGTGAAGTAATGTAAAAACAAACACTGTGAAAACATAATTATGGCTTTTCAACATGATTCCTTCAACCGTACACCACAGGCTGAGTGCAAAATATAATGCTAGGCACTTTGCCATAGCACCTCCTTTATCTTTATCAAATCATCTTTCTAGCGCTCATGATGAAGTGCTGAGATCAGGTGAGGCTAGGCAGAATGTTCCGGCCCCTCACATCCAACATAACACCTCACATCCATCAAAACCCGGCAGAAAAGGTGAAAATAATGCTCCCGACCCCTTTCCATTAGCTAACAGAAGGCTACTATGAAGCTGCAGCTAGCGACAAGCTACTCATCATCTACAGTCAGGCTAGCCTTTTAGAAGAAGTCAAAAAAATCTGTTAAACTACATGGAAGATATCTAAAACGCAGATGCCTTTTGGTTTTGAAAACTCATGTGTGGGCGAACTTCACTTAAAAATGTCCCTTTTTTGCTACTTTTAGCTAATTTATCAAATTAGTCCTATAAAGGTGTATCCGTAAATGTATAATGTTTTGGTTTGGTACACACGTACGTTCATATCGAACAAACACAGTGGTTTTCTTTAACCACTGCATTAGTGGAACATCATTGAAAACCTCCAGTCTGATATTTTTACTTTTGTTAAGAAACCTTTTAAAATTATGTCAATTTTTTAGTCAGGAAATTCAAACAATAAATGATGATTTTGATGTGTTGCAATACGCTTCATTTCAAATGGCAGCGTGATCAATTCTTCCTAGTTTTAGTGCGAAATAATCATGAATGAACATCTCATGCCTCCTTTAATCACATAAAGGCAGCAATAAAATGGCTTGTAAACAAAATGTCAAATAGCGTTTAATTTACCTTGAGTAAAGTCATGAGTGTCCACAGTTCATAAGTTCACAAAGAATTTAAAGAAACATTTGCGGAATATTAGACTGCATAGGCTACTCATTATATTTTACTTTACCTAGTTAGTGATGTCTTAACTGTGTTTAAATAAATCAGTTTTGTTAGGGGACAGTCATGGCCTAATGGATAGAGAGTCGGACCTGTAACCCAAAGGTCGTGGGTTTGAGTCCCAGGTCCGGCAGGGATTGTGGG
>JAUMHQ010000087.1:1663117-1676073 GCA_032361165.1 Enteromius paludinosus
GTTCTCCGAATGCTTAAGAGGAGCCTCGCCTAGCCTCTGAAGGAAGTGACTTGGGAGGACCAGTCCTGCTAAGGACTCATCCTTGACATTGAGAAACACCCTATACCTCGTAAGAGCTTGATTAGCTGCTTCAGGTGTGTTTGATTAGAGTTGGAGCTAAGATCTGCAGGACACCTTCCCTCCAGGACTGAACTTGGTGACCCCTGATCTATGAAGTACAAAGGTATCAAGTTTGGAGTGGTTAGCATGCACCATACTCTCCAACTTCACCATGCGGTTCCATAAAGCATCTTTCTCCATCGACAGCTGTTCAAAAGTAACCAAGCATTCTAAATAATTAATTTTCCTGCAAGGAACATATCCATAATTCTTCATCATTTTACAGTAGAGGCAGATCTTAAAAGCGAGCCCTGTCTGTCTGCGTTCTGGATTGTCAAACTGTGTATATCTTGCACCACTGAATGAATGGGAACGCTAACAGACAGCTTTCTCCAGGTATTATAGACCTCCCTGTGAAGAACACACTCGAATATAGCCTGAAGACGTCCAGAAGATGTACTGCTCCACACTACACAGAAAGAGAAGAATGAGCTTTTTCTCACAGGCACAGACTGTCAATAGCTGAGTCTTTCTCACTCTCTCTCTCTCTCTCTCTCTCTCAAGAGTGCCAGGAGGGCTGCTATCCATCAAACCCTCGAATCGTACAACACAGCGAACGAGGGAAAATGCACCATGATATATGACTCTCTCTCTGGTCACTTCTTAAAGACCAAACATCACCCCGTCAAAGCAGTTGAGTGTTTTGTAGTTTAGCCGTGCAGCAAGGGTGCCCGCGTTGCTCGCCAGAAAATCTGGATCAAGCCTCTGAACAGACTTAAACGCCTCAGTGGTTTTGTCAGTCAAATCCATAAAGTTTACAACGAGAGGTCAAGAACAGCAAACACAACGTCAATTGGCAGAGCCAACAGACCTAGACGGAGTTACCAATAGCTGTTATTTCAAGCAAACAACGCATCAACTTGACGCTTCCGACTCCCCGTAAATTTCAAGAGGCTTGTTATTTTTTTTTCACAATGACTGATTGTGTTGTTTGAGCTTGTTAATTAGATGATGACCCACAGTGTAATTACTTCACGCTGCTTTTACTCGGGGAATAGATGCGACTGAACCATCCCTGAGCTTGTGCTCCAGCTGTGTTGCTGTAAAATCCGCTGATGAGCAACTTCAACATATGGAAGCACCCCAAAGTGTACTGTGTGATCTTTCATTAGCGCCCAAGCTTGTACGTAACTATAATCAGGGCAATTTGCTACTTTTCATAACACCGGCGCTCAATTTATGGAGCAAACCCTATCCCCGTTCAGATCAAAGTCAGAGGGAGTTTTTTTTTTTCAGGAACCAGCAACCGTTTTCTTTCACCTTCACACTAATGCACATCTATGGCCGCAAATCAATGGGGCTTGAATTATGAATCCCCTCGAGGCATTATTGCGTTCGGAACACAGCGAAGAGGAAAGTGCAATCTTTAAGACCGCAGGAAGCACACTGACCACAGCGAGGTCCGATAAGAGGAAGGTGAGGAAGATTTATTGTGCCGTACCACAGCTTGCTTTGCTTGTGAAGGTTCGAGCTCAGCGCGGGGCGTCTTACTGGGGGTTTGGTGGGCGTCTAGAGACTCCATTGTTGAGTCCAATCCATCGCTCTGACTGATGGATGGCGCCGTTGTGTGCACCTGAAACCTGTCACAACAAGGGTAACGATGTCACCGCCTGCATATTTCACAGCAGCATTAAACCACCAATGACCTTGGTCTAAAACAAGAGAGGGGGTGTAACCTGAAGCATGTGTGTGGACTCTGGGGCCAGTCATGTGACTTTTAACTTGTCCCCTACCACTTTTTTCATTTTTGTTTTTTATTATTTGCCTTCTACAGGGAAAAAAAGGTTTATATCCTTGATAAAAATGTCTTAAGCCAGCCTAAACTGTTTTGCTGATCTTTGCCAGTTTACACTTCTAAAAGCAGCAAATCATCGGTTTTAAGGACTAATAGAAAAGTGTAGGCTGGTCCTGATGGGCTCCTAGCCTCAAAATCCCTCTACAACAACCAAATTAACCCTCCTGTTACCCTAAAATCCGCTAACACCTTTTGTCCACTTTAAAACCTCCAGAATATGATTTTTTTTTGCTAAAAGGTTAGTGTCAGGTAATTGATGTCTTTATTGACTACTTAACAACACTCTGAAATACAGAATAATTAGGTTTCCCCCCTCCCCCATGGCATGGGAAATATCAAAGTCTCTAGTGAGAATTAGGATTCACCCTACCCCCGTGACCTGTCACTGGATCTCGCAATACTAAAGGTATGGTTGTGTTCGTTTTTTTTTTTTATTATACTTAACATATAAAATTATAGCGCATACTATAAAATCATAGCATGTTATAGTGAGCTCAATATCACCAAAAACAAATGAAAGCAACCAATTTCAGCCAGTCTAGATAGTCTCTCAAGTGTGACCACTTCAAAAGACCTCTAAAACTACCAAAACAAACCAGACTGAAGGATCAGGAAACCAGTTTGTCTCCCAGTCTGATTGCTGTGAAAGCTAAAACTAGCAAATCAGAACAGGATCAATGACCAGAAAATCAGTTTAGGCTCTTGCAGTCTAACCGCACCAAAAGCCATATAAAACTAGCAAAACAGACCATGCTGAAGGACCCGCAAACCAGTTTAGGCTGGTCTCCCAGTCTTGTTAGCTGCTGTTTGGTTGGCCAGATAACTGGTCTGCTAAACGGACCCCTCTGAAACTAGGAAATCAGACCAGTTTGGTATTATTCTTTTTTACAATGGGCCTGTTAAGCAAATTGTGAAAGAAGCCCACTTTGTAAAAAATTTGCATTTCTGTGGTCAAATATACAGTTTTAACATGCATTGGATGGGCAAGATAAGCTTTGACATCAGGGTAAGATGTTTGTCTTGTATCTTATTCCTGTCCATTTAACAATATCTGCAGAATATGATTATGCCACGGGCATAATTGAATATATTTGGCTTACTTACAGGCAAATGGAACAATCTGCAATTCTTTCTGATCAGTGTAGCTAAAACATCCCGGCCGAGAATCGATACGAGCGTCATACAGCAGCAATCAGAAAAGCACTTTGTCCTGCACTTGTGCTTTGTGCCCCATGAATGGAATTATTGATCTACACCAAAGAGCATCGACACAGTGACCAACCGAACCCTCTACTAACTGCAGCGTTCGCATACAGTACACGAACGGTCAAGCGAAGGACAGGCGCCTATGGGGGGGGGGGGTCACAAATGAGATTGTTTCTACTACACAGCAAAGAAATTAAATGGAGAGCTAATTGAAATTTATGTATCCTGCTTGAATGGTTCCCCTGAGAAGAAAAGGCCCTCACACGTATCTCGTCTAGAGTTTCTGAAGAAGAGACGTCAACAGAGTGCTTAGTAACGAATAGTCTGCAATCAAAAATTGACTCTCTGAGTTTTAGGAAAAACATCTGCAACAAAACTATTAAGAAATATCAAATTTACTAAAGCATGCAAGTACACTCGCAAGTAATTTCCTTCCTTCCTACCGATAAATTGTTTCTAATAAGCAATTTTTGACAAACATTGTATTTTAATAAATAAAAAAAAAACCTAATTGAAAAATAAAAAATTTATTTCAATTTAATATTCAAATAAATTAATCATTTGACATTAAACATGCATGTTAAGAACTGAAGCTAACTTCAAATTTGTTCTGATTGTTTTCCCACAGACATGTTGCATAGTGCCTGGTGAGAACGTAGTGTCCTGAGCTTTGAATGAGGATGGTAATGTTCCTCCAGGTGGTCACAGCGACCTTGAGGGAATCTTCTAGAAAGCGCCTGGGCCGCGAGAGATGGCAGATCAGCTTGAAGACACTAAAAGCAGCTAAAGCCGCTGGAGTGGGTTTGATGTACGGCCGGCCGTTTGATGGGGGGAGCTCAGAATGGATTGCCTCACGGCTTTTATAAACACCCATAAATTAGGACAAATTTGTCAAACGAGAAGAGACACAGTGAGTATGGAGTCAAGGCTCAGAGCAGCACAAATAAAAGCGTATCACAACATCTCATCCATTACGCTGTCAGACGAGCACCGCGGGCGGCGTCTCATGACAATATGCAGATATACGGCTGACGATAACAGGCCTGCTGATTTACTGTGACCACAGAGACGCTGACGAGCACCTGCTTTACGCAAACAACCGCAGGGAACGACGCAACAACATCTCCATCAAAAGTCATCCGAAGAATGTCTGGGATTTGACAGAACTGCCATGATGGGCTCGTGATGCTGACATTGAGCTGTTTAGTGGCTCATTATAATAATACGATGAAAACAAAACTAGATTTTCATGTTGCTAAGTGGTTCCTTAAATGTTCTAATAGTTGCTATGCTATGTGCTTGTTACTATGTGCTTTCTAGATATTTGAAGAGTTACTAAGGTGTTGCTAGGTTTTGAAGAGTCTCTGTGCAGTTACTAAGGTGTTGCTAGGTTTTGAAGAGTTTCTGTGGTGTTACTAAGGTGTTGCTTGGTTTTGAAGAGTCTGTGCAGTTACTAAGGTGTTGCTAGGTTTTGAAGAGTCTCTGTGCAGTTACTAAGGTGTTGCTAGGTTTTGAAGAGTCTCTGTGCTGTTACCAAAGTACTACTACGTTATGAAGAGTCTCTGTGCAGTTACTAAGGTGTTGCTAGGTTTTGAAGAGTCTCTGTGCAGTTACTAAGGTGTTGCTGGGTTTTGGAGAGTCTCTGTGTAGTTACTAAAGTGTTGCTAGGTTTTGGAAGAGTTTCTGTGGTGTTACTAAAGTGTTGCTAGGTTTTGAAGAGTCTCTGTGTAGTTACTAAAGTGTTGCTAGGTTTTGGAAGAGTTTCTGTGGTGTTACTAAAGTGTTGCTAGGTTTTGAAGAGTCTCTGTGCAGTTACTAAGGTATCGCTAGGTTTTGAAGAGTCTCTGTGCTTTTATTAAGTTGTTGCTAGGTTTTGAATAGTCTCTGTGCAGTTACTAAGGTGTTGCTAGGTTTTGAAGAGTCTCTGTGCTGTTACCAAAGTATTACTACGTTATGAAGAATCTCTGTGCAGTTACTAAGGTGTTGCTAGGTTTTGAAGAGTCTCTGTGCAGTTAATAAGGTGATACTAGGTTTTGAAGAGTTTCTGTGCTGTTACCAAAGTATTACTACGTTATGAAGAGTCTCTGTGCAGTTACTAAGCTGTTGCTAGGTTTTGAAGAGTCTCTGTGCAGTTACTAAGGTGTTGCTAGGTTTTGAAGAGTCTCTGTGCAGTTAATAAGGTGATGCTAGGTTTTGAAGAGTTTCTGTGGTGTTACTAAATTGTTGATAGGTTTTGAAGAATCTCTGTGGTGTTACCAAAGTATTACTACGTTATGAAGAGTCTCTGTGCTTTTATTAAGTTGTTGCTAGGTTTTGGAGAGTTTCTGGGCTGTTACTAAGGTGTTGCTAGGTGTTTGAGAAGGTTCTATGTTGTCAAGATGTCAGAACCGTTGCAATATGGTTACTAAGGTTGTTCTAAGAACTGCTACAGTATGCAGAGTTGCTCTGTGGTTTCTGGGGGTTGCTAAGATGTTCTAAAAGTTGCTAGGGTAACATTGAGGTGTTCAGTGCTACGTTTTTACGCTGCTTGTAGTTTCTATGCTGTTACTAGGTTGTTGCTTGGTTTCTATGATGTTAAGTTGTTATTAGAGTTGTTAGGCATTTGCTCAGGTGTTCTAATAATTGCTTTGCAGAGTTGCTCTGTGGTTGCGAGGGGATTGCCTAAATGTTCTAAGAGTTGCTACAAAGTTGCCAGGTGTTTGAAAAGTTACTATATGGTGACTAGGGAGTGGTTATTTGGTAGCTAAGGTGTTCTAATTTTTGCTATCAAGTTAAGCTGTTTGTAGAGTTCAAATGTTGTTACTTGGAAGTTGCTAGGCAGTGGAATTCTGAAAGTTGTACTGTGGTTACTGGGGTGTTTGAAGTCTTTCTATTCCATTACTAGGGTGTTGCTAGGTGTTTGAAGAGTTTATATGCGGTTACTAGTGTGTTGCTAGGTGTTAGATGAGTTGCTATGTTGTTACGCTCAAAAGCAACAGAGCTGTAACACACTTAAGGTCGGAGATTTATTTAAACCTGCGCTGTAGTCACAGAACTGCTTGGTGTATTTCTTAGCACACTTGCATAATACGGTGGGGCCTCATGAATATTCAGCAGGGTTTCTGATGTTGGTAATTGCTCTCCAGAACTGAGGATAAAAACAGTGATAGCGGGGCGCAGGAATGAGATGTGGCTTACAGAGGAACGCTCAGTGGGAGACCAGAACAGACAAACCAGGCCAGTTCTTAATCAGGCAGTGTCAAACAAACACTTCAGAATGAAATACACCTGCGTTTATCTACTGCATGATTAAGATTCCGCATCGACGAGGCTTCTGAAGCTAAGGAATCGCTAGAGCGCTTTCCCATTTGTTGCACCATCCAATTTCCCCGGTTTCTGATGGGGACTCGTTAAAACGGAAGGTTCCAGAAGCTTTCGGATCTCCAGCGAGTGAGATGACAAGCCAGTGAGCCCTAAAAAAGAATCAAACTCTAGAGAGATCTGCAAATAGATGTGAGGGGAAGGAGAAGAAGAGAGGAAGTCATGAGAGGAAACGATACGCCAAAGAAAACCGGAGGTGCAAATTTCACATCTGCCCTCTGAAGCTGCGGCACAAAACTGATGAAAAGCATTCACGGTAAATAAACATCTACAGCGTCAGTCGTGACGTCTGTCACTCAAGACAATGAGAAAAAAATGCTCAGAACGGCTCAAAAAAATCAAGACAGGGTCATGAAACGATAACAGACTTCAGGCAGAAAAGAAACGAAACATTTAATATGTCATACTTGTAAGAAACTTGGTGTTGATCGTTCAGTAAAATTAAGATTGCGTACAATACAACACATCGACAACCTTATTTCAGAGTTAATATGTGGCTCCTACAACAGTTGCAACTGGCCCAAATTAGAAGACACTAAAAAGCACCAAGTTCTAATCAAGTCGATCATGTAGAGCAGCTAAATCATTTACAATAAGATGAATATACGTTTGGTGGAAAGCTCTGGTTAACAAAATCACAACACAGCATCAGCGCATGAATTAAACAGCAGCGTTTCCTCTGGAGTGAAGCGCGCAGCACTTAGCCGCTAGCAATAAAGCAGCATGTCTTTGTCACTTCCTCTCTGCCACCAAACGCATTAGCTTCAAATGGATCTGATCGTCTCAACATCCTGAGACAGTCAGCAGAAAGCTAACATCGACTAAACAGAACAACAGTGAGACGGGCCTCAGACGCTCTGCTGAGGGCTTTTTTTTAGGTCACTGTAATCCATCAAATCTCATTTATTAATGGGATCATATCTCGCAAAACTGGATTTCGCATGTCTCTGCGCTCGATCTTATACAGATCGACCTGAAATCGCCATGGTAATGATGATGTCAGAGTCAGAGCTCATTAAGGTAACCGCATAATTACATTACCAATCTCATTACTGTAATATTATATTATACTGTAATACCAATACTATTAAATACAGTTACTATTGCAACTGTAAGTGAGTTGAGGCTTCTGTAACGTAGCGCTTGTGTTAGATACATGGATTCTTCAGGGAGGTTTTGTCTGATCTATTGACTCTCATCAAACCCGGCCCGCGGCGCACCTGGGAATCTTTCCCAAACGCTGAAACCCGAACCTCCCAAATTCCTCACATTCCCCCCGAAACACTCTGGAAAACACATTCACGCCGGATCTGTGCATCTGAGTCCTGCTGATAACCTCCACTCTTCATCAAGAGCATGAAACGGGTTTTTAAGAGAATCCAGTGTTGGTTTTGTGTTTTGCGTTCATCTGCTAATGAAACCAGACAATCAATACAGTCACGCAATCAATGTCTCTGCTGTCTGAGGAAATGAAAGCATCTCTGTGGAGCTTTATCTGTGACTCAGAGCTAACTCATTAGGAGCTGAAGGAGAAAAGGCAGGAACCGAATTAACAGAAGCACAAAGAGTGGACATGTGGAAGGAATCAAAGGCGCTAGTGTCAGTTTGTATGCTAATGATCAAAGGGTTGATCTAGAAACATGTCAAAAACTAAAGAAAAACTAAATTCCTTATCATCCAAAAATTTCTAAAAATTCAAGGTTTACAAACACACAAAATCAGACAAAAGAAATTATATTATGCATTAACAAGAAATAATATAAATATATTAAATATAAAATAATATGCATCACCAATACGAATAGTAAGAAATAATAAAAAAATATAAAGATAAACAATTTTTTTTTATTTTCAAAATACACTTTTGGGAGATATTTACAATAATAAAATATTTAAATAGGAAAAGGCATTTTACAAAAATAAATAAATACAATTATATAAAATTAGATGAATAAAGGCATTCGTATTTATTTATAAGGAATTATAATTAATAAAATGAAAAGATATAAATAAGTAAGCAAAAAATCCAAACAAGTAAATGTAATATTTCTGTATTAAACTGGTATTTTACAACACATGCTTTCATGAAAAATTGATCCTCTTAAGATCTGAATTGGGTCTCGTGATTAAACCCTGCGCACCTCTCCTCACCTATATATATATTTATAGTATCATTTATAGTATATAATTTATATGTAACAAATGATAAAACTACACACAATTTATAGTATTAGTATTATTATATATTTATGTTTAATTAAGACATAAAATTTCAATATATATTATTTAAATATTGTACATAGTTATATTTATTTATCAATATATTAAATATTTAATAATGTTTGTTGTACATTTGTATACATTTCAGAATGAAAGTATTCATATTATATTTGCAGTGAAATATATAAATATATATATATATATATAAATTCCATGAGTTATAAAATGTATTATATTTTAACTAAAATTAAAAATGTACATAGAATTCTTAAATTTATGAATTAATTACATATTAATTATTTTTATCAATTAAATATTTAATAGAAAAACATATTTTAATGCTTTTGTTATATATATACACACATATACGCTTTAAACGAGTGAGACACCTAAGCCTTCATCATTGTCCCGTCGCAGAAGCTTTCCATATGGCATCTGATCGGATTATCCCACGGCAGACCAATAAAGATGTAAAGAGTTCATGAATCTGCTGGAGTCCGTTCTGTCTGCTCTCATTCAATTATACATGAGGATGCATCATTCATGGATATTATGTCAGCAGAAGAAAACTGCAGACGACAACGGCGCAGAACAAACGAAAGCGGTGTTCCTCTGTTTGTCCAGATGCATTAACCTCAGGAGACCTCGGCGGGAGGATGATCTCAGCGCTGAGATGTGGAGGTGACCTTCCAGGTGTAAGCATTTGCTAAGTGCTCGGCGTATCATGCGTTCATCCGCCTCCTACTGACCCAGAGTCCACCTGACCTTTAGCGTGAAACGCAAACACATTAAACGCAGACGCCCGGCTGTCATCGCAACACGTACTGTACACTCTCAATAGACTGTCAAATAATGTTTGTTTCAGTGCAGGAAAACACAAAAAATAACCTAAAACATCTTTTTGATCTTTGTTTTCTGATTTCGCAATGAATATTAAACTTAAAAAATAAATTTTTGGTCTTATTGGGAACAAGTCCCTTCTACATTATATTCCTTTCAATATGCAGTTATTTCCATTTCTTAAACGACTTTCCTTATCTGATGACGTCATCAAGGCCCGTTTTTTAACTCCGCCCCCAAACCACCTGTATACTTTACCGACATATCAAACTCGCATAGACAAAATCGACTACACATACTTTGCAGTATGTAAATTAATATTAGTGCACAAATCACTGAGCATGGCAAAACAGTACATATATGACCAGTTATTTTAAATAATACTAACAAAAGTTTGCTTTTCATTAAAATGCATCTTTTTTCCACCTCTGAAACAACTTTTATTTTATGATGACATCATCAAGGCCTGGTTTTAACTCCACCCCTCAAACAACCTGCCATAAACTATACACTTTTCCCCATCCAATCGACAGCGGATAGACAAAGTATTTTTGTCGCTGAAGGTCATTTTTTTTTTTACACAATGAAATGGGTTGTGAACATTGTTAACCGGTTAAAGAATTTGCATACTATCCGTATTTTTTTTAAAAAGCCAGCTGCTATATACTATATATACTGTGTGCTTTGCACCATCCAATCAACTGCAATTAGACAAAATTAAGTATTTTTTCCTCATTGAACATTTTGTAGAATCAGGGAATCTGAATTCACACACTATCCATACTTCACATACTAACATGCTATTGAAACTGTACTATATATATATATATGCTTGCCTCTCTTTAAAACAGCTTTTTATTTCTGATGACATCATCGAGGCCTCATTTGTAACTCCACCCCTCAAACTATCTGCCATATACTTTACACACACTTTTCATAGTTCATATCCCAACATACTAGTAGCTAAACAAAGTTTGTCTTTCAATTTCAGTTTTCTAACTCCACCCCTCAAACCAGTACAAAACAATACAAAGATGTCTGACCTGGACTAAAATGATCTTCCAATATCTAATGACGTCATCAAGTTCTCATATCTTTGAGCTCCGCCCCCTAGCTCTTTTCAAAGCACCACTGACGAAGTACATACGTATTAAAAGTTTGCAAATGAACACTCGATCCCCAAACAAGCCCCATCCCCTCCATTTGCATGGCTCAGTAACCACTGACGCACTTATTACTGATTAATACTGCCTCGTCTCATTGAGCGTCACACTACGGATGAACTGGGATCTGCCCAAAGCGGTTTTATTCCCAGATTCCCAACACTCTTTCTCCATCTCGTCTGACACAGCGGCCCATCATTCTTTCATGCGCAGCCGTGCGAGGACAGGTACACATCAAACCCATTAAAGCAGAGGTGGGCAACCTCTGTCCGGGAGGGCAGGTGTCTTGCAGAGTTTAGCTCCAACACTAATCAAACACACCTGCCTGTATCTTTCTAGTGATCTTGAAGACACTGATTAGCTTGTGTTTGATTAGGGTTGGAGCTAAACTCTGCAGGACCGAAGTTGGAAAGTGGAAACCCTGAATTCTGCTTTGAACAAGCAGGAGGTCCGAGCGTAGCTTACTGTTGACTCTAATAGATATGCTAATGTACGAAACGAATGTACAATAACCACAAAATTTAATAATTAATCTGTAGATTTGCTTCTGAAGTATATAAATTGTAAAATAAGTTTAGGGAAAACAATAAATCGTAAATTAATTCTTAGCATAGTAGCAACATGACAAGTTGAATTGACAAGTTTGCATACTGTCATCAATAAAGTCCAACTTCTGCCTTTTAACTACATCTAGTTAACTAGTTATCATACACCTAACCAGATATACTGAATATTCTCTCTAGTCAGCAATTTTTTGCATTCAGCTTGATGTGGAAGTGCGTGAAAAATATGACTAAAATAAGTGGCTTTCACTGGAGTTGTGTTAGCACAATGCTAAGCTAATGCTATGAAATCTCAAACAAATGCATGAAAACACACAGGAAGCACAAAGACTGGCTAAATATATACGGTAGACATTGAAAACACTACATTTTGAAGTCTGAAGAGAACGACTGTATGCTAGTGCATGTATGCTAATATTTAGCATAGCTATGTCTGACAGAAGGAGCCAAGTGTGGGTTAACACACACGTGTGGATGCGTGTGTATTGTTTCACGGCCCATAATCCTCTCTGCCTGGTCATTAAGTGTGTATTTTACAGACGGTTCTGTCACGGATTGGTGCGGGAAAGCACGGATCTTAAAGAGCTCGTGAAAAGCGCTCATCCTTATCAGCTCCAGCACTCCGGGCTGCTCTGCGACACGCGATCCGTCACGACACAACGAGGGGTGCTGGGATACGAGAGAGCATCCCGAGATTCCCGAAATCACTCACACGCTACCACTTCATGAAAGAAACCGCAAACTCACAACAAAACAGCTCTTCTGAGAAACCTTCAGGCTTGAAGAGACAACTCAATATACTCCAGTATGAATGAAAATGAACAGGTAACTTGATAAAGTAATGCTTATACCCAGTTGTTAGCTCTCAAAAGTCAAAGTCTACAACACTTTATCATTCCTAAAGAATTTATACATATATATATATAACACAATACAATTCAAATGTAATTTTATATATATATATATAAAATATATTTTTAATATATTGAATATTGCACTTAAATAGCATGGATGGAATGAATAAATTATGTTTAAAAAATAATTAATCAATCAATCACTACTAGAGATGCACCGATTGAACGGCTAGTGATCGGAATCGGTCGATTTTTCGTATGACCCAGATTTTGACTCGCCTACAGATTTTGAGAAATGGCCGAAAAAATGCCCAAAATCACATGCAAATTGGTGACAGTGACACAGTGTGAATAATCAAAGAAGCGATCTGAGAGAATACCCGTGAGATATTTGGCATGCAAAATATCTGGACCTGTCGGCGATTCAAAATCATGTCGTAACATTGGCGATTACGTACAGCCAATGAGAGAGCCACATCCAGGGCAGCGGGATGTTGGGGGTGGAGTTACGAAAGTATAGAAGGTAAATATTCTCCTCTATAATTTTATTTTCGTTGCAAATGAGCGCACAAGTAACTTGTATGACAAGCTTATTTTGCTTGATATCATTTTTAATAATAATCCCAGTCTCAGTTTTAAGAGAGTGCACTCTTTGTTACTGTATTGCGTTATTGTTGTGAGAAAAAATTCTTCCATAATAATACTCATTGAGGAAAAGCAGATATTTGTTAGTAAGCTTAGTTATTGTTAGTAAGTTGTTAGTTATATATTTCTACATTTTCAAGGTGCAGAGCAC
>JAUMHQ010000087.1:1718058-1730428 GCA_032361165.1 Enteromius paludinosus
TTGGGTCCAGTTCTCCTCTGGCCGGACGCCCAGCACCTAATTTCCAGTTCAATTTAAACACATGTTAGATTGTGTAAAGTAGACCCTTTACTGACATTTAATGTCCTGGATGTGGACATATATATATATATATACATAATTTAAAAAAAAAATAAGAAAAAAGTTGAACTTTTTTGTGAAGGTTTCCAGTCATATTTTTGCCTAGTTTAGGCTAATGTACTAAAATGATAAATAAGAAAATGTAAATTTGCAGCTCATTCTAAAAAACTCACTGTATTAGCAATGATATTAGGATGCACACTTTGCTACTCTAGGGAATTTTGTTCGGTAAAAAAGCAGTTGACTAAAAGATTATGCCCACACCAGGCTAATAAACAATCAGTATTTTGTTTATTCCTCTAAATGAATTCTTCTGCTTGAATCGCAAGAGGTTTTCTTTTCTCAACACAGCCGCACCAACTTCCTGTCAACCTTCAGTGGTTCCGCGCGTTTAGCCGGCTGTCAGCCATATGTGGAACTCCTCGGGTTCTGACGGGGCGGAGAATCTATCAGCGCTGTTTACCTTGTTTAAGGAATCGGAGGCGTTCAGCAGGAAGCCCGTCTGTTTGAATATCCGTCAGCGCCTATAGCGTGGGCTTCTGGCTGTCCTCAGGGAGCCTTCAGGTGAAACCGGCCAAATGCTTGATGTCAGGAGGATATTAATATTTTCTTTGTGTCTAATGTCCATTATGGAAACCGTGAGACGAGCGGCAGGTCGTCGTCTCTCCTGCTATTGGATACAACAAACACCGCACCACTCCGGTCAAGCATCTTTTATCCTGTTTATTATTTCCCCCCCTGCGTTCTGTCTTGACTGACGCACAGATCTGTTTGTAGATGTCAGATCTGACTGCCTGTTGGGACACACCGGGAAACATATTAGCATATACAGTAGCAAGGAGGGTTAATATTACACTAGCACCACAATCGTTTCAGCTGTCATCTTACTCAAACTCAAACTACCTTCAGAAGACAAAACAACAATATGTTGTTGTGGTTTATATGCTAAGTGCGTGAATACAAACCGCTCTAGTTATGCTAACCGTCTACTCAGGTTTCTCTGTCAGATTAGCTGAGCTACTGAGAATCACGCTACACACGTTAGTTGCGGCTGATATAAGTATGCAAACATCTTCTATAGTCAGTTGTGTCTTTCAGATAAGCAGAGCAAAAAATTTAGGAAAATAACGCTTCACAGTTAGCTAAACTGTTGTGGCTAATGTGAACATTAGCTTTCGTAACGCTAATGGACATCTCCTACAGACCTGTTTTTCAGCTGTTCTTGTAGATAATATGCAAAACAGTACATTCACAAATTGATTAGTCTTGCTAACTATTCGTTTATAGGTTTTCTCTGTACAGTTTGAACAAAATCTTCCTGCACAAATGAGTATGTGAACACAAACGTCATATTAGCAGAGCAACCGTTTGAAGAGAAGCTAAACTGAGTTAGCTAAACTGTTGTTGAGACTATTTGCAAAAAGGGGAAGTGATCAAAAACAGTTTTAAATGCACAAACCTCTGCTGAAAAAACAGCAGTTTTTTTTAAAAAAAGTTAGCAGAGCAACAATTTGAAATCTCGCTAAAAAGTTAACTTAGCAAAACCACTGTTGCGGCTAGTGTGCAAAAAAGCATGTGAAAAATGGTTGCGACACTAACAATTTTCTAATTAGTTTTTCTATTTCAGATTAGCTAAGAGACAGTTTGACGGGAACCTTGTAAAACAAAGCTTAACTTAGCTAAACTGCATTTCAGAGACCTTAAAAGGATAGTACACCCCAAAATAGAAATCCTATCATCATTTAGTCACCCTCAAGTTATTTTAAACTTGTATGAGTTTCTTTCTTCTGTAGAACACATAATAAGATATTTTGAAGAAGCTGGTGATAAAATATATATATATATAGGTAATTGGCTAAGTATTTGTTTACTAACATAAAAATAAGATATTCTGAAGAATGCTGGTAACTAAGCAGTCGACGGTAGCCATTGACTTCTAATATGGGGGGAAAAAAGTTTAATTAGTAAATGGCTACCATGACATGTCCCAGATAGCACACGTACATCTAGGAGACATCTATTTGACGTCTGCATTTCCATCTGCAAGACGTATTATTTAGGGTGTTTGCTCATCTGCAATACGTCTATTGGACGTTTCCTTTTAGATGTCAAATAGACGTCTATTAGATGTCTTTAAGATGTTTATGACTTAGAATGTATGTAAAACTGACATCTGTAAGACGTCTGCCAGACGTTTGTAGTCAGCAGATGCTTTCCAGATCAATAGATCTTTAACAGACATCTTCCAGACGTACGTGTGCTATCTGGGGTTTGGTTACCAACAAATAAGAAGATATTTGAAAGAATCCTAGTAACCAAACAGCAGCCATTTTCCTCTATAGTAGAGAGAATACAATGGAAATCAATGGCTACCTGTCAACTGTTTGGTTTCCAGCATTCTTCAAAATACATTCTTTTGTGTCCAGCTGAAGAAAGAATCTCATACAGGTATGGAACAGTTCAGCTTCTCACACAAAACAAAAAATAAAAATTTAAGGACAAACTGTTCATATAAGGTTGCAAGTGTACAGTTTCAAATATTTGATGCTAGCGCGTACCTGAAAACCAAAGCCATTCAGCTGTTGCTCTCGGTGTGGTTTGTTTAGCTGTGTACAGGTGATGTGAACTGACGCCCTCCCCGGCGCCGCGCTTGACAGACAATGTGCTAAAATGGCCCTTGGTCAGCATCAGCATGCAGTGATTTCACCTCGCAGCCGCTGCTGCCTTCATCCACCGTTATCGCTTTTCTGTGCCGCTGCGAATGATGAACAAAATAGCCAGAGCGCATCTTAATGCGCTGTCGATGGAGAACTCAAACATATCTCTGTGGATAAACACTCAAAGGCTTCATTTCCATGTGCTGCGTGCTTTAGGATACCATCAGGACGCTGTAAACAATGTAGGAGCGATTAGCCCGGACCAATTGACCGGATGTGAAGCGCCTGAAGCCAGAGGAAAATAGCAACGATGACGAACCACTGGATGAAAGGAAAACCAATTGTGCTCAAGCTTTGCTTTTATACTTAATGTCAAAACCTTATGACACACACGCACACGTTTATACCTGATTAAGTCTTAATTGATTAAATAATACAGGTACAAATAATAAACAAAATAATGTAGTATAAAATGGTGTATTGTTATTGTATTAAAATACAGTGCCTTGCTTAAGTTTTTTACATCTTTGCAAATGAATTAAAAAAAAAAAAAAAACATGCATTGAGTTTAAAAGAACTGCCTGAAGAGCTAAGAAACAGGTTTGAGCCAAGCCACAGCTCTGTGGAAGAGTTCAGACAAAGATTCTGCAGGGTCGCAGAAGCGTGGAGTCTTCATTAACTTTAATGGAAGAAGATTAAAACAACCTGGACTCTTCCGAGATCTAGCCTCCTGGACAAACTGAGCAACTGACGGAGAAGGGCTTTGGTTACCATGGTGACCAAGAACCTGATGGTCACTCTTGAGCTCCGTGATCATATGTGGAGAAATGAAAACCGATATGGGTTTTACGCTTTTAAGGGACATCATCATGTTCGATCAAAATAGAAATCAGTTAATATCGTCATTCATGATCCACAGATGAGCGCAGAAGTATGCCTGGAGAGAGCAGGTCATTCAGGGGGATGTGTGGGTGACTCCAGAGCCGAGGGTACCGGGGAGGCTGATTTATGAGGAGCCCATGGGTGCCGCGCACAGGAACAGGAAGCAGGGACTTGTCAGAGCTGCAACTGAAGGCTATTTTTACACGCTCTCGCCTGAAGCTGTCAGGAGGAATGAGAGCGGCTCGCAGACGGCCAGACCTCAACACCTACTGCAGCTCCTCCAGATCAATTCAGACTCGCTGCCGGAAACAGTCACACACTTTCAGTGGAAACTGTGCTGAGACTTCTGGGAGAAACGTGAAGGTTGTATAAGTCTGAAAATACGATTTTCTTTTTTTACATTTTATACAATATTTTTAAATAATAAAATGTATTATATTAATAAAATAACAAATATATATAAACATATAGTAAAAAAAAATAATATAAAAATGTATAAACATTTCTTAGGGTCTTCAAAGTCTACAACTGACATTGTATCAGATATAACCAATCGCTGGGACACATTGGAATTTGTGGTGGCACAGGGGCTCTGCGGCGCCATTTAGCATCCCCGATGTCTTGAGATCATTCTCACTGAGTTTGGTGGCAATGCGATGGAAATCTAGCCTGGCTTCCGCGACTAAAAAAAGCTCAGAGGAGCGTAGTCTGGCCAAGCTACCTTACTACCCACCTTCTGGGAGGCGGGCTTAACCTGCGACCATCAGATGCCTCTGTATACTACTGGACGAATCTACAACCAATCAGAGCACTCATTCCGATGACATATGCGTAGCGACGAAACCTGAAGCCCCCGTAACCAATTCTAACTAGCTTTATTAAAGCAGTAGGAAAATGTCTTTACTTTAGTTACTTCTGCTCTGTTTTCAAAGAAAACCTGTCATGAAAATTTCTCAAAACAGCTGCAACAGCAGAGTCGAACAAGCTCGTTTCTCATTGGTTACCACTTTTTTGGGAATGGAAATGCTCTAAAATGGCAGCTTCGCCAGACTAACTTTGCTCGCGAAATGAATGTAGCCCAGGCTAGTGGAAATCCTCAGAGGAGTATATCAAATTCCATAGCATGCCTTTTTTAAACAGCCTTGGATAGAGGACAGTGCACAAAGTTGTTCAGCTCAATGAGATCTATGTGTACCAAGTTTCATATGAATACGTGCAGGTACGTATGACCTATACATCAAGTTTTCGACAAATTTTCCAGGGGGCGCCGCAGAGCCCCTGTGCCACCCCAAATTCCAATGTGTCCCAGCGATTGGTTATATCTGATACGACGATGACCGCACACTTCTGCTGTGAGCGTCTTACTGTAGATGTTTTGTTTTCAGAGTCAGTTGAAGACTTTGAAGACTCGTCCACGGCTGAAGATATCAGCAGAAACAGAGCAGAATGAGATGTCTGTCTGAGGAAAAGTGCAGCAGAGAGCACCTACGATTGCGGCCAATGAGAAATCGATAGCAATGTTGTGTGTTAATTAGTGGCCAGCGGCGGGCAGAACCTGTGCGACAGAGAGAGAGAGAGAGAGACACTGAACAGCAATCTCATTACAGCCTGTGAAGCCTGATCAATAAACAGGTGAGCAGGCCGCTGATCTCTGGCTGTTCGGGGGAATTTCTCTCTCTCTCAATCACAGAAAAACTAACAAATAGTTTTAACAACACATAAACACTGTTAAACAACCCACATTTGTCTACTACTAATGTGAGAAATTAAAAGTGGTATATACTTTTATATTGCATATTTATTTACCATTTTATTACATTTAAATATTTAATTTATATTGTATTTTACTTAAATTTGTTGTATTTTTTATTATCTATATTTTTTATACTTTTATTTGCATATCATAACAGGTTTTAATATTTATTTATTTATTTATTTTTTATTAAATGTCAATTTTTCAAGTTCAAAAAATAAATAGATACATTTAAAATAATTTAAAACATCAATGAATCAACTTATAAATCAATTAAACAATCATGTTAAATTACAGTTATGGTTATTAATTATTATGAAATGTGTAGAAGTGATGATTAAAAACAAAGAAAATAATACTACTGTTCATAATTGTCATAAAACTATTTTTAAATTGAGAATACAAAATGGAGTATAGCAAATAAATATATTTGCTATACATATAAATATAATATAAATATATATATATATATATATAAATACAAACACACACACATTTATTTGCTATATATAATTTGTTATATGTCATTTTAACATCATATGCTGATCTATTATGAATAAACATCTATTTATAATGATAAAAATTTGCCATTATTAGTTAAATTTATATAAACTTTTCAGTTTATTTGATTTCTAATAATCGAAATAAATGAATAAAAACAACAAATTACTTTATTGACTTTGAACCTGAATTTTAAAGAGCTTATATTTCACTTCCTCAATTCAATGCGTAAAAAATAACTGTATTTCCTTTATGATACTGGACACAAATTAATCTGAATTACTGTTGCATACTTGATCATTTAAAAATGCAGGAATAGCAAGAGCGTTATGCTAATAGGCTAATCCCAGCTAGCGTGTGCGTTAAATTAGCAGGATCGCTAAACGATCTGACTGACACGTCTGACCTAAATAAACGTCTACAAACATCCCAATTAAATCCTGCTTTCCGTGCTTCTCATCAAAAATGCGATCGTTAAAACACGCGCGGCACAGGATTTCATCAAACGCTGCGATAAATGATGAAATGCTCACATGAGAACATTCAGAAACACAAGAGCAGAAATCTTCCCAGATCTGGAGGATTGTGATGTTCCTTTAATACGAGGATTGTTTCCGTCGCGAGTCCGCTAGCGTCGCGCACAGACAGAGCTAAGAGATAAAAACACGTCAGGCCTCTTTGTGATCAGCTGAATCTGTTTCAAATTCACTCTAAACTCATTGCTTAAATAAAATATTAGACAATATGCTGTGATTGGAGAGCACTGGCATGTTCTGAAGAGGAAACTGTCTGGAAGTGAGCTTTAATCTAATAGCTAAAACTAGCAAACACATACTTCATGAGCATTACTGCTTCACACTTCTGTGGAGAGATGAAGTCTGAAAATGCTCAGTGTTTGGTCTTTTTTGTTTTACAGTTACTGGAGTTTGTGAGTTTCATTAAAGAACTCAATAGAAATTATAACAATATTCCTTTCCAAAAAGTAGCACACTTCTAGTTTACAGTATTTTATTAAGAATACTTAAGTAAAGTTCAAGTATATTTTGAGTATACAAATATCAGTGTACTAGTAGTATACTTGTAAGTGTACTATTACTATACTCCTTGGGACTAATTTGCACCACTTTCTAGTATATAAATGTACACAATTAGTTTACGCCAATATTTTAGTTTGTACTGCAACTATAATAAAGTATACTGTTTATTAAGTAAATACTTGTAGTAGCATGTTTAGTATACTTTAAAATATAGTCTCAATAAACTACTAGTTTAGTATTTTCATATTGAAAGTATACTTGCAAAAGTGACTTTTGAATCATACTTTAAGTATTCATTTGCATATAGTTTGTTATGTGAGTATCTAAACACACAAAACATCAAAAGAAAGAACAGGGTATGACACAGGACTGTTACATTTGAACATAATTAACACAATTTGAACATTTAAATACATGTAGTTAATAAAAAACTTTAAATTTAGCACTAGTGACCAACATCCAGCAGAGAATTGTTAACATATAAGGTAGTCAAAATTGTAAAACATAGACTAATTAAAATATCTACTGTAACACGTATTATGAGCTGCAGCTGGAGAGGTTCACTTGAGTATGTTTGTAGATTTGTATTGGATGTTCTTTTAAATGGAAATATCGATATTTTATTTGTAAACATCATATTTTTTCGCAGTTAATGTTAGCTAATGTAGCTAATGAGCTAAGACAGTAGTGCTGAGAGTGTTGCGTTAACATGGCTGAGATGCACAAAGCAGAGGACAAACTGAATTATTTAAATGAGTCACTTACACTGAAACCGCTCAGACTGTTTCAAACTCTTGACTTCGACCATTTATTTCAAACGATTCAGTAGCAAGAAAAGAAAAAAACCTGATCAGAAGAGCCATTCTTTTTTCAATTTTAACATCGCTTCTAATGATTTTAAAAAGCTTATATAGTGATAGGATTATTTGATTCAGATTAGAATCTAGGATCTATTTAGAGTGGGTTTACCAATATTTAGATTTAGATTGGAACTTTGGAGCGGGTTTGTGAATCTTTTGATTTACATTAGTATTATCAAACAGTACAAAACATCAAACCATTAAGATGCACTTGTAACAGAGGCCAGCAAGTATGTGCTGTGCAGGTAAACCTCACTCCCTGAATCTCAAAAAGAGGCACTCTAGCCATGACCCAGGGGGGTTATATTGGTGCCGTGACCCGGATGGGAGTGAGTTTTAGTGGGGTGAGTGTAACGGAGGCCAGCAAGTTCGTGCTGTGCAGGTAGAGGTCATGGCTTCTAGCCTCCTGGTTAGAGCGCCCACCTCCCATGCCGGAGACCTGGGTTCAAGGCCTGCTCGGAACGAGGATGAGTCGTCGTGGAAGTGGACCCAGGGGGGGTTACATTGGTGCCGTGACCCGGATGGGAGTGAGTTTTAGTGGGGTGAGTGTAACGGAGGCCAGCAAGTTTGTGCTGTGCAGGTAGAGGTCATGGCTTTTAGCCTCCTGGTTAGAGCGCCCACCTCCCATGCCATCGACCTGGGTTTGAGACTTGCTCGGAACGAGGATGAGTCGTGGTGGAAGCAGACCCAGGGGGGTTACGCACTCATTTAAAAAAAAGCTCTCAAATGCTTCAACATGCCTGAGGGGTCTGTTTAGCAGGGACTGATTCACTCGTGGATTCACTTGAACGCATCGAACTTTGCAGCGCAACGAGTACCATTTATACTGTAGCGGTTCACTAGAATGATTCAGACTTTCTGACGCTGCATATGAGAGAACAGTTTCACACATGAGAGAAAGGTGCTTTTAGAAGGAGCTGAGTCACTTAACAGCAAAGCAACATTTTATAGACGAATCGATTTTCTAGGATGACTTTGCGACATTATAGTATGAGATGTTTCAGGTTTATATCGGACATTGACAAGACTGTTTCGTCTGATTGATCTTTACTCAGCTAATGTAGCTAATCATCCTACACGGCCAAACAACTGTGAAAACATCTCTAAATGCAAAACACTCCGTTTTTGTATCATGAGAAGTTTAATTTCACTCCTTTGATTAATGTCTTAGCACACTGCCGTTTGTATTAACGGTATAACTCATTAATCTTTCATAATAAAATATCTGGATATCACGGCTTTCATCCTATTAACAATGGTGGAGGATTTAGTGAAATAAATCAAAGCAGCGAGCGGAAGTGCGCTAAATATTTCATGGCGTGTAATTGAATGCAGGCGGTGAGGATCATTTAAAATGAAGGGCGTTTGTGTCTGTTCGTACACACGCTGACTCGAATGAATGAGAAAACACACACAAATCTGCATGCTGAACACGAGGAGATCCCTGTCCGCCTGCGTGAGGCTCCAGAGATGTTGCGTCACCAGATACAAGCGGAACACGTTCGATTCAGGCCCGAATAAATGAAACTCAACTGCATTTTCAAATCAAACTCTCTTTTTTCACAAATGGAGAAGCAATTTAGATGGTCTGCAATACTCCTGAAATATCCCTATATATATATATACACACGTCAAAACAAACCCAGCTGTCTGGCTAACTTCATTGACTGATTTTCTTTGCATATGTTTAAATTCAATTATAATAATAATAATAAGTTGTGTTATTATTTTCCCTATTAGTTTATATTTAGATATGCTAAACTGAAATCTTTAATTAATTCATTCATTTTTGTAGATGGGAACATAAAAGCCTACAAAAAGACTTTGACACACAATTTACTCAATTATTGCTGGTTTTTATCATTTCTATTAACTGAAATATAATAAAATATCCATTACATTATATTATATTACATAAATATGGTGGGAAAAACTATTTCCCCCAAAACACTTTGAATTAAATGTGAAATTTTGAGGAAGAAAAACTGAAATGTTATTTTCTCATATTCCAGTAACCTTTTTTTATGTAGAAACATAAATTTTCTCTATGTTTACATACACATGTAATCAGATGTTTCAGTTTATACGATGTCTCCATGAAATTTAATAAGACTCCAATAAATCCGCTTCCACTTGCTAGTCACTACAATTATTCATTTGTGGTAATATGCTTGTGTTTAACACTCCGACAGGAACCTCAATAATTCATGATGTTTTGCGAGAGCTATTCATATCCGTTTCCACGTCCCTGAATGCTCTCGCGTTCACTTCGCACTTACAGTAAAGTGCACTTTGTCCTCAGAGTTTAATGAATGTGACATCCTGACACAAACCTTCACCTGTTCATTGATCTCAGAAAAAGGAATGGCTTTCAGAAGATGGATAAACTAGCATGTAAAGTTTTGTCATGGCAGGTGTGTTTTTCAGGAATGATGCAAGAACGCCGCTCCCGACTGTAACCCGCATAAACCCCAAACATGACGGTTTGGATGCGAGAGGAAATACTCTCGAAGAGTGTCGAGAAATCATTTCGAATGGCAAAGAGAAAGAAAGGGAGTGTTGAAATCCAAGAAAAAGTGTAAATGAGGCCCAGCGGTGATCAAATCGCATCGCCTGAGGTGACGCTAGCTCATGATGAGTTCACAAACACCACTGACTGAACTACAGATGAATTAATAAACGACTAGACGGCAAATGAAACATGGCTGGGTTTTTAAAGTGTGCTAATATAATACTACAACCGACCTGAGAAGAATGCACCTTAAATAAAGGCCTAAACGCTGCTGAACACTCCAGCCAAATTTCTGGCTGGCGTTTTAAAGGCCGAGAGAAAAGCTTCAAGGACACAGATGTCCTCTTGCATACGGCCGGCCGGACCTGTCAGCTGCTTATATCACACCTCAGAGAGGTTAAAACAGCATCTTTAGCATTATAATCTCTCTCTCGAACTGACATCCGGCTGCCTGTCAAGAGTTCCTCCTCCAGTGCAGATACAAACAACTGTTTACTCGAGCGAAACAAAGCCCAGATGTCTCGTGTGTGCTTGCGGTGACAGGCCTTTCATTTTGCCCTTGATAGTGTTTACGTACCAAATCACATTGTGTACACAGTATGTACTCACAGACGAGACACAATGCGGGTGGAAGATGATGAGATTCAGATGGTGAGGCTTCATTTCAGGCTTCTTTCAAACAATAGAGAAAACGAAAGATAGATAGATAGATAGATAGATAGATAGATAGATAGACAGACTGACAGACAGACAGAGAGGTAGGTAGATAGATAGATAGAGTAGGAGGGTAAGTCGAAGTAGTTTTTGCAATGTGTCTAGGTTAAACAGTGTCTGAAGCTAAATGCAAATGTTCATTTATCTTCATTAGCAGGGAGCATGCGTGAAAGACTCATCTGAATATCCGGTCCCTTGACAATAGTCAGCATTTCTAATTCAGAACAAATCCTGACACATTCAATTCAAAACATATCTTCCTGCGATTCTAGCAGCGAGTATAAACACACACACACACGCACCAGTGGGAAAAAATGAACAGTTCATTTCCACCACCTGTATCAGGACTGTAGATGTAGCTGTTGGTGGGAGGGAAGGCTGAAGTGCTGACATTAAACCCACCATTTCCCACCATGCACCTCTGATCAATGAGTATCTGATTGAGAAAGAAAAACAACCTCAGGCCAAAGCGCAGAAGACTGAACATCCTATAATTTGACACCAATCATAAACCACACAAATCCTACAGCTCGAAAATATTACGTACAGATATTTAGAGAAACTCACCCTCAAAATGCACAGCTGTTGCGCTGCTGTTCTTATACAATGTTTCGGTGCGTTGCTATGCTTGTTGCTGGGCAGTTTTTAGTGGTTTTCGTGGTTAGTGGTTAGCGATCGACGGGCAGGCTAGTTTGTTTGGTGTGTTCCACTCGTGGGATCGTGTCTGCTAATATGTCTTTGTTGTTTCTTCATTTGAATGATGAATATTTACTATTGGCAGATGCTGAGGCAGCTAACTCATCTCACGCATGCACAGAACGCATGTGTTTAGTTTGCCTTCTGTAGTCTGTGTTGGAGTGCAGCTTTTTTGTCTGATGTGAAACTTGGCGTGTCGCGGCCTTTAGTGCATGACCATTATGTTGTTTTCAGTGTTTCCAGTGCGTTGCTATGATGCTGCTGGGCTGCTTTTAGTGTTTGGTTGTGATGCTGCTGGGCTGCTTTTAGTGTTTGGTTGTGATGTTGCTGGGCTGTGCATTAGTATGCTGGGTTATTTCAAGTGGTTTTAGTTTGTTGCTTTGCCATTGCTGGGACATTTTGACAGATTTTAATGCTTTGCTACGATGTTGCTGGGCTGTTTTAGTGCGTTACTATGCTGGGGTGTTTTGAGGGGTTTTAGTGTGTTGCTATGATGTTGCTGGGCTGTTTTAGAGCTTTACTATGCTGGGGTGTTTTGAGGGGTTTCAGTGTGTTGCTATGATGTTGCTGGGCTGTTTAAGAGCGTTACTATGCTGGGGTGTTTTGAGGGGTTTTAGTGTGTTGCTATGATGTTGCTGGGCTGTTTTAGAGCTTTACTA
>JAUMHQ010000087.1:1772702-1784166 GCA_032361165.1 Enteromius paludinosus
AGGTCTCAGGTGTCCTTGGGGAGCAGGTGTGTTAAATTTGGTGTTATCGCTCTCACACTCTCATACTGGTCACTAGAAGTTTAACATGGAGCCTCATGGCAAAGAATTCTCTGAGGATCTGAAAGAAAGAATTATTGCTCTACACAACTGAGCTGCAACACGGTGGCTAAGACCATACAGTGGTTTAAAAGGACAGGTTCCACTCAGAACAGGCCCCGCCATGGTAGACCAAAGAAGTTGAGTGCACATGCTCAGCGTCATGTCCAGAGGTTGGCTTTTGAAAATAGACGTGTGAGTGCTGCCAGCATCGCTGCAGAGGTTGAAGGGATGGGGAGCCAGCCTGTCAGTGCTCAAACCATATGCCTCACACTGCATCAAATTGGTCTGGATGGCTGTCGTCCCAGAAGAAAGCCTCTTCTAAAGATGGTGCACCAGAAAGCCTGCAAAAACAGTTTGCTGAAGACAAGCAGACTAAGGACATGGAATACTGGAACCACATTCTGTGGTCTGATGAGACCAAGATAAACTTGTTTGGTTCAGATAGCATCAAGCATGTGTGGCGGCGACCAGGTGAGGAGTACAAAGACAGATGTGTCTTGCCTACAGTCAAGCATGGTGGTGGGAGTGTCATGGTTTGGGGCTGCATGAGTGCTGCCGGCACTTGGGAACTACAGTTCATTGAGGGAACCACGAATGCCAACATGTACTGTGCCATACTGAAGAAGAGCATGATCCCCTGCCTTCGGAAACTGGACCTTAGAGTAGTATTCCAACATGATAATGACCCCAAACACACTTCCAAGACAAACACTGCCTTGCTGCAGAAACTGAGGGTAAAGGTGCTGGACTGGCCAAGCAAGTCTCTTCTGTGAGAGCATACGTGGGGCGTCCTCAAACGGAAGGTGGAGAAGCGGTGGAGAACCTATCCATCCTGCATCCATCCATCTACTTACAGTATCAGTCTATCATCCCTCCATCCATCCATCTACCCACCCATCTTTCTACCCATCTCTCTAGTATCTGTCATTCATAAATGTATCTGTTTATAATTTGTATATCCATCTAACAATGTTTCTGCACACCAATTTTCTACCATTTTCATCCATCCAAACATCCATATCATTCGTCCATCCATTGATCTACCCATCATACACGCATCAATATATCTATTAATCATCTATCCATCTTTCCATCAGTCCATCAAAGTTTCCACCCATTTACATGATTATTTACTCTTCTATTCATCCATCCATCATCCATTCATCTACCCACCCATCCACCTATCCATCATCTATCAATTAATCTATCAACTGTCCATCCATCTTTCCATTCATCCATCCATAGATGTTTTCCATCTACATATGTTTTTACTCTTCTCTCCACCCATTTTTGACCCATCAATATATCCATCCATTTATCTATCCATGATTCCAACTGTATGTCCATCCATCCATCATCCATCCACCCATCCGTTCATTATCCATCCACCCACCCATCTTTTTACTCATCTATCCATCTTTCTATTAATGTTTTCACTAATTTACATATTCATTATTCCATCCATCCACCGATTTATGACACATCAATGTATATCCATCCACCCATCTTTCTACTTGTTATCTATCCATCTACCCATCAATTTATCGATTAATCATATATTTATCCATTCATCCATGAATATTTCTATCCATCTACATATCTATTTACTCTTCTATCTATACATCTATCCCCCCGTCTTTCTACCCATCCATCTGTCATCTATCTTACATGTAATGAAGGATCCAAGGAACAAAGAGGAGGTTTGGGCTGTCATAACTTCTTGTTTCAGAGCAGTCGTCTGTACTGCCCAGTGATTGGCTCGTTCATGCGGCGTGAAATTCCTCACGAAAGGCCAGAGCTGTTGATTCCGTCCTTCACACCTTCACCCTGCCCTCTAATTTATGACTTGCTGTTGCACCAATTAGCGCCGAAGGGCCGCGCGGCACCACACAGGTGTCTCAGTCCCTGTTAATGACTCGCTGTCTCACTGCTTCCCGCCACCATGTCAGAGAGAGCAGAAGTGGAGATGACAGTCTGTGTCGTGGGAGTTGAGAAAAGCACACATCGAGAAGGATCCAAGGGGCTGAGAGGAAGATCGGCCTGCAGGCCTCGTCACTCCATAAGTGAGTCAGTTGACCTTTGACACCTCTGGTAAAGCATATGAAGTGTTATACAGAGGCAGAGAGTGCGTTAGTTTTACATTATATATACAGTATGCCCTCAAAGAAAGTGTACATATTGTATAACTAGAAATTACTAGGGCACTTAGCTAAAAATATAAAGCACATGCTTGAAGCAGTCTTAGAAGTGAATGTCGTTAAGTGGCTTTTATTGTGTTCACTGTACTTTAATTATGATGGACTGTAGAATGGGTTGTTCAGCTAGCACGCTACTTATAATGACGTCTGTAATAGCTTTGTTTCGAAAGTTTTGATAAAGTACCATTAACTCGTCAAGAAAATGCAAGTTTTAAGAGTGGTACAGACATTTCAAAATTAGGTTTAAATTTAAAATGAATCTAAAAATATGCATGTTATTTTATGTAATAATAATAGTACAGTGTTTTTAAAATACAAAAATATATCTCAAATTACAAAAGCAAAATATGCATTATTTTTAGTAGCAGTAATTTTGTTGCAAGTAATTATATTCTTCTAAATGATATGTAAAATTTAAGGATACTTTAAAAAAACAAACAATTTATTTATGAGTAAACAAAGAACACAAAATAATTTAAACATAATATAGTATCAAAATATATGTACTTTACTATAGTAGAAATAATAATAATTGGCCTACAAGCTGAAATATAGCTAAGATGACAGAAGCAACACATGCATTGTATGTTATTAAATGCCATTATTACTATTATTTTTATTATCAATTGAATTTGGATGAATTAATGTTGAAATTGAAACTTAAATTGAAATAAACAAGGAACATGCAAAAATTCTAAACACTAAAATCAATCTAAAAATACAACTTTGAAAAGTGCTAAACCTAAAATTACTAAAGCAACATATGCATTATGGTGCATTAAATATTATTATTAGTAGTATTAATGTAGATTGTATTACTTAAATATAATGCATTTGATTTTAGAAATAATCAACATGGAAAACATGCTAAAATTAATCTAAGAATACAAAAGCAATGTCATATAAGATAATATATATTTACAAAATGTGTATAATAACTCTTACAGGGACTTCATTTGATATTCTGTTCTCTAGGTGCGACTAAAGTGTCCAAGGCCTGTTTTGTGAAAAAGTGAAGAGAAAGCGGAAGCTGTTCACACCTGATTAGCGGCACGGCCGGCTCCTTCCAGCTGAGTGGACACTTTCATTAGTAGTCTAAACAATGACGCAGCCCAACAATAACTGCTGTCCTCAGCCAGAAGCCAAGAGCCCAAACCCCAGACCCGGACACTGGTGGACAAATCTGGACACCGGGCCGCGATGATGGACGACGTGTCCCCGCGTCACCTTGCATTTCTAGACACAGTCTACTGCATTTTTAACGAGTGGGAAATTTTATCATCTGTCATAGTAGTGTCTCTCCTCCGGGCAGTGCGCTGACGAAGTGTTTAATATCGGAAATGCAATATTAAAAAGCGCTAGGTTGGGAATTATCCATTACAGCCGAGAGGACGGGAAAACCACCACTGTCATGCCTGGCAAAGGCACTTAACCAGCACATTCAGAAGAGGTCTTCGGGAAACACCTGCTCAGTCGCTGCATTTTCAATCATATTCTGGGACTCCAACAGAATGAGTACAGATATGAAGAGCCAGGTGCCATAAGCAGGTTTGGGGGATAAGGTTAATGGAATAGTTTATGTAAAATCATTTACATGTGTCACATCAGCTTGTTTCAAACTGAGCACAAGGAGCGCAGTAAAAAGTCTGAAAAGTGAGGAACATTACAAAAAATATCTAAAAATACAACAAACACAACATAACATGCATCATATATTATAATAATGAAATGTTTTACAAAATAAATACAAAAGCTACAAATACAGTATATTAATATTAAATCTGAAATGCATACAATTCAATGCATATGTATTACAATGTTGTTATCGTCATTTTAGAATACGTTAAATATAACAATAATAGAACATGCAAAATGGATAATAATGTTACGCTGAGAGAAGGAGATCGCCGGAGACAAGAGCTCAATTTCAAATTAAAGTCCTTTTAATAATAACAATAAAGGCAAGGTTTCAAACATCCACTAGTAGCACAAACAATCCAAAGAAAGACAAACACTGGTAACATTAACATTGACGGACAAACTCAAACTCAAAAGACAGGGGATTTCTACACCACTAAAGTGAGGGCAGCTGGGGAGACAGGTGGAAACTAATCAACTCATAATCACAGGAACTACCAAATAAGGATAAACAGGAAAGGAACTCAAAAACGAAATTAAGAACATATTACAAAAACACAATTTAAACACGGAACTACAAAGACATGCAATGTTACAGTCTAGACATCTGTGGAGTTTTGGTGAGTTATCACAGAGGTTGTGAGAGAAAAACACAGACATGCCAGATTCGGACGGAATTAAAATCACCAAGTACTTCTGTGAAGCAAAACATTCTCCCCCTGTAAAACCAGTCCCGTCCCAATAGGGCTTTTGATGTATTTTTTTGTATAATGATCACCAAATGTTCTCTATAGGTGAAAAATTTGGACTGCAGAAGGTCAGTTCAACTCTGGACTTTTCTACTAGAAGGCATGCTGTTGTAATCACTGAAGTGTGTGGTTTTGCATTGTCCTGCTGAAATACACAAGCAACTGTAATTTACCCCCCAAAAAGTCAAATTTGGACCTGTCTGACCATAGAACACTTTTCCACTTTTGTCTATGAGCCTTTGACTACAGGACAGCACTTCTGGACCATCTTCACAATTGGCTTTCTTTTGCATGATAAAGCTTCAATTGTCATCTGCAGATGGTGCAGTGGATTGTGTTTACTGACAGCGGTTTCTGGAAGTATTCCTGGGCCCATTTAGTAATGTTAATCACAGAATCATGTGATGAGTGATGCAGTGTCATCTGACGGCCTGAAGACCCCAACCATCCAACAAAGGTCTTCAGCCTGGTCCCTTACAAAGAGATATCTCTAAGTTTCTCAGAACCTTTTGACAATGTTACGCACTGTAGAGGATGAGATTTGCAAAGCCTTGTCATTGAGGTACGTTGTTTTTAAGTATTCCACCATTTTTGTATGCACTCCTTTACAGGGGCGGATTTAGTGAATTTGGGGCCTCAGGCAAATATAGGAATGAGGCCTTATATTTGCACACATTTACTGTTTGCTGCCGGTGTTTCATGTACATATTATTATGGGATTCGTTCATTAACATTAACATTTATTTGTTTAGCAGACACTTTTATTCTTTCATGTTGCAAACCACGAAATAGCAATTGCTTTACAGTTGAGACACAAGAACGGAAGTATAATATTACTATTACTTATTATATTTAATGACACAACCCTGTTTAGGCTACATTTTAGGCATCTTGTGTACGAAAAGCATTCTGGGGCCCCTTGGCTTTCGGGGGCCCAAGGCAGCCGCCTACCTTTGCCTAATGGGTAAGTCTGCCCCTGCTACTTTACAGACTGGAGAGCCTATGCCTCTTTAAGACTTGATGTCATTTAACTGATGTCAGTTGCTATATATTCTTCAAGCTGAGCCTTTTCAAAATGTCAGTAATGTAACAGACTAAGCCTAAAAATGTGAAAAATGTACAAAAAAATATAATTCAAACCAATTATACAAAAAAGTCTTATATCAGCAAAGCTCTGAAAATCATTTGCATTGTTTTTAGGTGTGTAATGGCGATGTGAAGCATTGTGCAAAGTTTGGCGTCACTGGGAGCGAACAACATGGGTTGTAGAGTGCTGAACCCAAAGGCAATGCACCCCTTTAAACAAGATTTGATGCAGATTCAATTACACACAAAAACTACACAGAAATGTCTACTTTTGTGTGGAAAAAAACACAAGTGTACATGTTAAAAAATGACAGCTATCAGTTTCTGACATCCGAAGACTCCAGTGTTTTTCTTGGGACCGTAGGAAATGTCCACATATCTGTCTCCACCGATAGGCTCCGGTCCCCTCCATCCGGATGCCAGCTGAAGCCACTGCGGGCCGTGCTCGAGGCGTCTCCGGGTCCCTCAGGAGCACCTCGGCCATTGTTTCAGGGGTCCAGCTGGCCAGTAACAAACGCAAGTGTGACATCCCGTCTAAAGCGAACACTCATGAGTACTCGCACAGACAGCGGGGACTTTCTGAGAGCACGAGATAAGACTGGAACATGAAGCCCAAAAGAGGGCTGAGCCACTAACCACTAGTCGATATGAACTTACACTAACCGCTGGATTTTAGATTATTGATCATTTTATATTAAAGTGCCCCTATTCTGTGTAATGTAAGGTTCATATTTTGGTTTTGGGAGTCCCCAATTACAGGCTGACATACCAATCCTATTGGTATAGATTTCATTTTCATTTCATATGCATTATTCTTATACATTTTTTTATTAATTCAGTTTTACTGGTATACTAAAATAATTACATTAAATTATTACTCATAAAAAACTAATAATAATTAAAGAGCACAACTGGTGCACATCGCCTCGTCATTTAAAATGTAAAAGCTGGAAATGTCCATGGAAGCTGAAGCGCACATCTCTAGTACTCAGACATGAATTAGACCTGAAGAGTGATCTGAAGCACAGGTGACCTGACTCGTCTCGCCGCACTCTCAGCGGGCAGCAGACAGACGCGTCCGAGAGGAAAAACACCAGAACGAAGCTCTTCTGCAGCGTATGAAGAGGTCTTTGCACTAATCGAGGCTCTTTTGTTTGCTTTCCTCAGAAATCGTCGCTCGCGGCTCGGGTCATTACTCGCTCGGCTGGGCAAATTTGTCTTCCTTTCAGCATCTCGAGCGACAGCTGATTTAAGTTACCTGGAGGACCTCTGACAGCAAAGGCTTCACTGATTGGAGCTTTAATTCGGCCAATTATGCAGGTAATTAGCTAATTTACAGCTCAAGTGAAGCAGGACTCCGCAGCCGGTGATCGGGCTTGGCTTTAAAACACTTTAAAACAGTCATGAATGAATGTACAGGTGAACCAAAAGATACGCTTCACTCATACAGAATAATAATGAACTAAATATGTTGGCTATTTCTAAAACTCATCGGATGTCCATTTTCAAGTTGATATGATTCTCTGAAGGTCTATAACAGGGTTCCTCAAATCTTACCCTGGAGGACCGATGCACTGCAGAGTTTAGCTCCAAACCTGATAAAACTCACCTACCTGTGATTTTCTAATGATCCTTAAGAGACTGATTAGCACGCTCGTGTGTGTTTGATTAGGGTTAGACCCAAACTCTGCAGTGCATCGGACCTCCAGGGGAAGATTTGAGGAACCCTGGTCTATAACATAAAACGTAAAAAACAAGACTCTTTTTACCTTGTTAAAACCAGCTTTATTCACAGTAAACCATGTCCCTTTAAATGCTAATCAGCTCTGCTGACCCCGCCCCTCTCTACTATGAGGTTATGGCCATTCCCAGAGAGACTGTAAGCTTGATTTGCAAAATTCATCAAAAAACTTTCATTCACTTCCTCTGGAGGTGAAGCTTGATCACGAATGATTTGTGCAAACTGCTATGTTCATCGTTACAACAAAACACCTCAGTCACTCATCAACACCTCCAGCATTCAGGGCGGAGCTAAGGTAAAACACCAGTGTCAATCAACAATACTAACACTAAAAACTGGTTGATATAAGAAAGGGGTCATGATTTTTCAATATTTAAAAACACACATTTCAGTTCAAACAACTTGTACCATAAAAGAGAATTTTGCAATGACTATGAATTAATAAAAAAATATTATTCTATTACAGAATGTATCGTTTTGAAAAAAAAAAAAGTAATAATAATTATGATTATTATTATTATTGTTGTTAGGAATTTTTTCAATATGAAGTAGCATGCTGTAATAGAATAATTTTTTACTCGTGCATTATAATAATAATTATTAATAATATGTATTATTATATATGAAATTGTAAATTGCTTTGATTCAGAAGTGAAATATGAGCTGTTCTTGAGGTATTTTATACTCTTCATCTGTACAGTTCTGCACGTACAGTATCTGTTTGATTTACAATGAACTAAATGTTTTTGTAGTGTTACATAATGAATGCATGTGTGTGAACGCTGCTGCTGGAGAGTGTTATACGCTACTCTGCATAAAAACCACGAATCCCATTGATTTTAGCGGAGCGCAGCGACTGGTGGCACGTTCGGATGCGGAGTCTGCATAATGAATGCGTAACTCTGAATTAGCATGCCATGTTACGCTGATATTATGAGCAGGTTAAAGCGAAAGGACCACTTCATAAATAAACATCTGGCACTGTTTCCATGGCAACCGCTTTATCCAACCATTCACATCAATTTGGAAGTCATCAAAAATAATTCTGGCATAAAATATTCAATTGTAATGCTAATTAAATGGCAATTCATCCATCCGAAGGTGTAAAATTTCAGGCCACACAAAAGTGTGGAGTGAGGAAATGAGAACAGAAAACGGATGTAAGTGTGCGTTAAGAGAGCTTGTTTGGAATTCAAATAGCATTTTTGACACTTTGAGCGCTGTATGACCTAACTTAAAGTTTCGAAAATTCGTATAGGTGCCCAATTGGTAGGAATTCAACTACAGATTTTCGAAACGTAAAATGAAATTTTTTTTACAAAGGGCTGCCTGTGTATAAACTCATAAAATCTGTGTGAATTTGTTGTGAGATTGAAACACACAATTGAAATATGAATTTCTTGTAAAATGTACGAAATCTTGACGAAAACATATTTGTTTTCATGTTTATAAGCCTTAAAAATGAGTAATGCTGTTTATTTTAAGAACTGCGATTGCGTCAAAAGCCTTTGTGCATCCAGAATTTGTAACAGAGTTTGAATCTCTAAAGGAAAGAAAGAAAAGAAGTTGGTCTGTTCATGTCAAAGCCCTCATAAAACCACCCTCAGGCTGCTTTTCAATAATCCATTACTGCGTGCATAAGTTTCGAACGCCTAAAAAGGCACTTCAGACTTTCCATCAATGCAAAAGAGCGAGAGAACGTGAGAGACCATTTACGTTGAACACCCGAGAGGTGCCTTCCCTTACTGAAACCACTGCTGAATGCAGAACAGCTTGTATTGTGCAAAGCCAGAAGAGCGCTCTGTCAAATAACAACGTGTTGGATCCATAACAGAGTCACCTACACCCAAAAAGATTTGAAGATTGTTTACAAGGTTGTCTGAAGATCAGCGAGAACCGTCAGTCTGAAAGCGGAGAAACTTACTAGATAATGAATATTCACCATGGCCCTGAAGAAAAGACATGCAATCCCACAATCCCTCTCTCTACACAATGATCTACAGGGGCTTCTCACAGTCCATCATACTGTCAGGAGTTCCTGAAGTATCTTAAACAGAAAAAGCAGTGGAATATGACATATACTTGGTAGAACAGCAAAAAATAGCACAAGTTTGCATAAGACATTTGGTGCCTAACCATCAATATTCCAGTACATTTTTGGCTGGGTACCGTATGCAAGACCATCTTACATCCAAAACCCATTTTTTATTAAAATTAAAGGCTCTTTGGAGGTTATACCACTGCTTTTCCAACGTGCCAGCGGCCAATTTGGAGCGTTTTCGCACGATATAAAAAGACAGGGCTTATAATACAGCGTAGCATCTAACTGCATCTCGGATCCATCGACCTTCTGCAAAATTGCTCATAATGAGCTATCGGGCCATGGTGAGCTAAACGCAGCTTCCATTTCAAAAGCACTGGAAGTCTCTGGCAGGTTGAAGCTTTTCAACCTCATTCGCCCTGTCACAGGACGGACTTAATTACGGCGCTCTTGGAGCCACACGTCAAGCCGATGTGCCTGCGGGGTGCTGATCCAGGCTCTTCGCTCGCTGTGGGGAAACGCGCTCTGACACGCCGGGCGGGTTGAAGGCGGTCGGGTGGCCGCCGGCTTTCACACCTCTGACGGAACATGGAAAAGCGGGAAGCTGAAAGTGACCTTCATACTGGGCCGAACAAAAGACGACCGGAACGACTGACTGAGGTTATTACGGCTGAGGAGTCATTTATGGCGATAATAGAAGCTAGAGGGAACATTTACCTGTCTTGAGCCACTAAATGCCTATTCACAAAAAGAATGATAGCTAAAACCATAACTATAATGATAACATTATACGCTTGTTAAGCCTGACATCATGCGTCACCGTTTCTGGATCCGAATGCTCTATCAGATTCTAAAAGCAAACAACAAACAGTGTTAGGCTAATATATGCTCTAATAGACCTTTTAGAAAATGAGCTCATTCTTTGCCACTAGGTGCCGCTTTTGGAGCCTTACAAGGTCACAAACACTGCTTTAAACTAAATCGACCAATCACCGGAGGGGTCTGGAACAATTACTTTGAACAAATACGGTAAAAATACATGCAAATTATAAGTGTTTTTTGACCTCCCATGCATGACAACCTGTTGTTTGGGACTCCCAAAACCAACATATCAAACTTAAACTGGTTAGCTCATCTGAATATGTTCGTAGATTTGTGTTCTTCCGAGTAGATATTTTGTTTGTAAACATTATACGTTTTTTCGTGTTGCTAATTTCATAAAATGAGTGAGCTAAGCCAGCAAAAGTACTGGCATGCCTAAAGATGTGAAAAGCAGAGGAACAAACAAATCGAATCAATTGAAGGAGTCACCGCTCCGACTGATTCAAGATGGTGACTTTGATCAGTCAGTTCAAGCACTGCATCCAAAAATTATTCACCGTTTGACTTCTCATAAGAACTTTGGAGCATGGATTGCAAATCATTAGATTCAGACCGGTGCTTTCAGAGTATTTATTGCAATCAGAACAAGAAAGGAAGGAAGAAAGTAAGTTTACACATATCCTTAAAGGTTTAGTTCACCCAAAAAGGTAAATTCTGTCAACAATTACCTACCCTCATGTCGTTTCAAACCCATAAGACCTTTGTTCATCTTCGGAACACAAATTAAGATATTTGTTGATGAAATCACAGACCCATCTGTGCCTCCATATATAGCAATACAACTGGCAATGACCCAACAAACATTGGTAAAAAAGTCCATGTGACATCATTGGCTATACTTCAGTTTTGTGACGATTCGTGAATACTTTTTTTGTGGCAAAACAAGACAAATAACATCATATACTCAACCATTCTTCTACTATGACTTACGTCTTACTGCGTAAGCGTTCGCTCTCTTAGTGAACGTTTTGACAATAACGTAGTTTCAGGAGGAACGCTGAACGAATTAGCCACAGCTGGCCCGCATTAT
>JAUMHQ010000087.1:1868593-1879667 GCA_032361165.1 Enteromius paludinosus
CTACACTGACCCTACACCTAAACCTACCCCTTACAGGAAACTGTGTGCATTGTTAGATTTTCAAAAAAAACACCATTCAGTATGTTTTTTAAGTCTTTTGAATTACGGGGACACTGAAAATGTCCTCATAAAACACCAACATATTGTAATACCTGTCATACCCATGTCATTATACACATTTGTGTCCTTATAAACCCGCACACACATACACACAAATATTTTTATGCTTATCCAGTTATACAAACAAATATAAATTAAAATTTTAAATAATATTCTGAGATTTGAGTACTTACTGCATCGTGGCCTAGAAGAATGCACATTGTGTTTTGTGTCAAGGTAACACAATGACATCATCCTATGATGTCAAAGCATCATTTAACAACAAATTGACCTGCATTCAACAACTGTAGCTGACAGTTAGATGCTAACACACAGACTGAATGGCATGTTTGAGTCTTGAGTACACAGTGTGTGATGTACAGTGTGGCCTTTCCTCTCTATGACGCGGCGTCTGGCTCTTTGTGGCCTCCTGAGGTGCTCTATTGCCTCCGTCGCAGCAGGAACCGCGTTAATAGCGCGGGGAACACAGCCCTGAACTAACCTGACATCTGATCCGCGGTTCAGGAGAGGACGAGCCCGCAGGACAAGCAACCTGAAGCAATTAGCTTGTGCTAGGAAAGAGCCCCCTCTGGACTACCCAACACAGAAAAAGATAAACACGTTCTGAAGCATCTAAAGGCAAGAGTTTTGCTTTTCGTTTTTTTTATTTTGCAGTGTTCACTGTATTATTTAAATTTAAATCATATATCGTTCATTTAAATGAGTGGCTTTTGGCGAAACTGGAGTTTTGATAGTTTAGTGTCTGTAGTAAAATGTACAGATATGTAATATCTGAACACCCAGTTGGTTTCAACCACAGTAAAGGAGCTTTTAAACAACTTATTTCCCTCTTATACTTAGCCTAATTCAGGTCAGTTTTCCCAGTGTTCATCGTCATGGCTAAAAATTAGCTAAAGAAAATAGCTTATGGACTGTAAATTAATACTGACAGTTAAAATTTGTTTTTGGCATGGTTTTGTGGGGTGCCACAAAAAAAACTGGGTATTGGAGAACAACATAGTCTCACTCCAACTCATCAGATTTTGATGTTTAGTCAAGCCCCTTTTGCGTCGCTTTCTGAAGCTCAAGGTACCCCTTTTCAGTCACTTTTCCTCCATTGTTTTCAGTTGTTTGGCTTAATGTAATGGTTTGCATGCATATATAAATTTATTTGATAATTTCTTACTTTTATTGAAGCACCGAACCCCACCCCTACCCTAAACCTACCCACCTCTGAACAATATAAACACACACAGGCAAATGCAGTCACAGGTATTTATTGCACAAACTAATCATGAACAAGCAGTATAAACACATTTCGAATAAGTCGTTTCACATTCCAAGTGTTCTGAAGCCAAAACAAAGTCTTTATGTGAAGAAGAGAGTAAAACACAAGGTTTTAATGACAAAAAATTATCCAGCTCCGTTCTCACTCAGAAAACATACTCCCGTCCCATAGCATGATGCAATCAATCACGAGACACACAAGAGCCAATGGCATTTCTCAACCAACGTTGACATAAGAATTCTTGTAGCGGCATTTTTTGAAATCGCTCACACACAGGAAGTACACGAAAGACGGAGACAGCCACCTCGTCTATTCCTCTCACAAATCATTCGTTTTGCCTCAGAAGACTTGGAATATTAATATTCTTCAAATAAACGATGACGGTGGTTGTATCTGCCTGCTATATCTTGTGTTTTATTGACAGATAGGTTTAGGGGCAGGGTTTGGGTTACATGCTCATAAATGTGTAAATAATATCATTTAAATAAAACTGTTTTGACGGTTTACATTGAAAAATCACACCCCTACATATATGCAATGATGCCATTGTTTTTACCCAAAATATATTTTAATTATGATGATAATTGAAAATTAAAGAAATATCGCATCGGCATATTGACGCTAAGAATTTCCTATTTAAAACAATGAAAGAACCTTCACGTCAACAAGTGACTAAAAGTTGGTACCTTGAGCGTCAAAAAGCGTAATTCATTAAAGGGATAGTTCACCCAAAAATGTATTAATTTACTCGCTTTCAAGCTGTTGTTTTTAAACCTGAATGAGTTTAATTTTACTGTTGAGTATAAATGATTTGTTGAAGAACGTGGGTAACCAAACAGTGACTTCCAAAGTATCCTCTTTTGTGTTCAGCGTACACAAACACACACATACAGTATATATATATATATATATATATATATGTGTATGCACACAGCCATCATATCCAAGCAAGTAATGGCATTCCTGAATGAATCTGTGTTTTTAAATTAATTGGATTGAAATAGCGTTCAATGACTCAATCATAAAAAACTTGTTTCTGCCCCAAATCAATCCGTGTTTTTTGAACAAATGAGGCTAAATGAATGATTCAATGAATCACCCAGTACTAAATAAAAGATTTGATAGCTTACAAGACATTACATCACCACCCACTGGAATATGAACAGAAATGGCGTCTAAAATTATCTTAACGGTAGGTGTGATCAGTATCAGTCAAGCAGCACATCCAACAAACTGTACTCTAAACACTCCATGGCATACGAAACAGTCTGACAGAAATCAGGAAGCATGAGTGGCTTGTCGAGCCCAGAGCGACGGCAGCGAGTGTGAAGCACAAAGCCCAGAGGCTCTTCCCTTAGAGGCTAAAAACACGTCAAGAAATCAGTTCTTGACTCTCTCAGAGCCAAACCACAATTCCCATGAGCTCTAAGCCTCTTATTCTGATTTGTATTGCTTCCTTCGCCTCTCTAGAGGAAACAGGCTGTTGACCGGAGTGGGAAAGTGCTTGGGCAGTTTAGCCAAGCATGGTGGCAGATAGCGCTGAACACAGAGCGAAAATTGCTGAAAAATTAATCAAATCGAAAGACGGACTGAAGCGCCGAGAGGGGAAACGGCGTCCGGGCGTGACGAGTGCTCGGGGCACGCCAAATAAAACCGGAGGGGAAACACAATCACTCGGAAGCAATCACTGTGTTCGCGAAGACGCCCACGGACATGAACGTGGCGGAGCTGGTCTCACTTCTGTAAACTTTGGAGACGAGCAGCTGATTTTATTCTACAAAGCCATTTTATGCCTTCAGAAGCATTTACTGGCCTGTTATTCAGAGGACGTCAAGGGTTGTAGGGTCTTAGTTGTTGATTTATTCTTTGTGTTATGTAAGAAAAGTCTCAGATGTTTCAGCAACCACTAAAGTTTGAGTGCAGGAGAGTCGACATTTGTAATTTCAAAATATACAACACAAAAAAAAAGTTATTTGTTTTAAATATTGCTAAATTAATTTACATTCTACCTTCTTTTTTATGCAAGTGAATTAAAATGATTAAAATAATAACAAAACAAAAACTCTTCCATGCTTGTATCATCGATGCAAAAAAAATAATATGAATTTATAAAAATTTATAAAATACTAGTTTTATGCTTATTTTATGTAGTTAATGATGAGTAATAACGTTATATATAATGAATACTAAAATGAATATATTAAACAAAATAATATTATATATTAAATAACAAAAATTACCTATATTCTATAAATTAAGTTTCATGGTTAAATATTTTAAACTAATTTCTGATAAAACATTACAAAACATCTCTACACTTGTATATATTGTGCAATTATAAAGGATAATTAAAATGAAAAACCTTTATGAAATAAGCCAGATTTGCTACTGTATGTCATATACTTGCTATGCAAATATTTTTTATATGAAATAAAACCTAGTTTTATACTTGTACATTTTGTTCAAAAAATTAAAAGTGATACATTAAATTAATCACAGAGTAAGTAAATACTAAAAGAAAAAAAAGCGAGACTTATAATTGAAAATGTTTTTTAAACAATTTAAATTAAAGAACGGGAAAAAAGCTACAAATGAAAAAATAAATATATATACAGTATATAATTTTATTAATAATAAAATGTAAAAAAAAAAATCAGTCATGCTGTTTACATTGAGTCACATGTTACCCCGATTGGTCATGTGATTATTGCTCCACAACATTTAACTTCGACACAAGAATATATATTGGCGGAGTCAACGTTCAGATTACCTACAGATATGTTTAAAAATGGTTTTAATACAAAACTGCAAAAACACAGTCCAAACAATATACTAAAATAGTAAAAACAAGAGCTTATACCAACACCAGGTCTGAGAAGCACTTCACGGATAGCCCCTCTCCGTCCTCAAGTGGGACAGCTTCCAAATGGCAGGCCTGTCACCACAAATAACATCACTCCGTGGATTTTAAACCAACTGCGGTATCATAAATCCCGCCCAACAATTATTGATTAAATGCTTTCTCCCAATAATGAAAGGTATAAATCTCCCTCTTTCAAAAGACACGCTATATAATCTAATAAAGGAGTTACATGCCCAAACCTCTGAGAGGAAGCTTAAGAGACTGGGCTTCATTATACGACCTCAACGTGGGCAAAGGAGAGAGAGAAAGTTCGGCTGAAAACACACAGCTTGCATCTGCAAGCCACAATGGAATTAGTTATCAGAAGCTCCATTACTCAGAAGCAGGTATTGATCCAGAAGAAACATGTTCACTTTGGTTGACTCTGTTATTTAAACGAGAACGCCTGTCGTGTTTTCAAACTTGTGCGTGTGGAGTGCTTCTCCAGTCAGATCTCAAGGAAAAAGACCTCTGCTCCATTGATGGATTAAACTTGATGCAGAAATATGGATTTTTTTTTATGTTTATTTGTTTCTGGATTTTACAAATGTCCACTAGATTCTTGGTTGAAGCACCGCCCAGTAATCAACCTCTTATTCGTGATGTTAGATGGTGTTTGAAGGACTAGTCTGGAAAACACATTGGAAAACCTTTGAAGAAAGGTTTTAAGATTATAAGCTATGAAGAAAACTTAAACCAGGATGAAAATCAGGAGGAGATATCTTGAGAAACCATGGCGAGATATAACAAGCTCTGATTAGGACCAAAAAAAAAACTTTGAAGAGGAAAACCGTTAAAGAACCAGGTTGAAAAACCAGATGATGTCTTGAGGAATTATCATGAGAAAGTTGAGATATGAGGTTCTCTAAAGAACAAAAGTATGAAGATGAGAAAATATGAAAAGGGAAACTGTTGAGGAACCAGTATGAAAACTAGGAGTCATGAGGAACCATGACAATAATTATGAGACATGAAGAGCTTTGATGATGAACAAGTAAACGTTGAAGCTTAAAAACTGAAGAAAACTTGAATGAGGAGATGCCTTGAAAAGCCACTGATAATTCAAGGTGAGAAAACATGGCATGGTATGTGACAAGCTCTGATGAAGACCAAGATAACTATAGAGAGCAAAACAGTTAAGGAACCAGGTTGAAAAACCAGAAAGAGATATGTTGAGAAACCATGATGAGAGAGCATTTTGAGATATGAGGATCCTCGAAAACAAGAAAACCATGTAGATAGGGAAATTGGAAGAGGAAAACTGCTGAGGAACCAGGATGAAACACTAGATATCATCCTGAGGAACCATGATAATAATCCACAATGAGATACAATGTTGAGATACGAGGGGCTTTGATGAAGAATGAGAAAAGTATGAAGATGAATGACTATGTTCTGAGGAACCATAATAATAAGCCATGATGAGAAATGGTGATAAGATAAATGAGGAACTTTGAAGAACGAAAACTATGAAGATAATAAACTGTCATCTAAAAAAGCGTGAAAATAAGATGCTATGAAGGGGAAAACATTTGAGGAACCATGAAGACGATTCATGATGAGATACAAGGAACTTCGAGGAACATGAAATAAGAAAATTACAAAGGGGATGAAAAAAACCGTGAGATGTCTTAAGGGTAATTCATGATGTGAAACCATGATGATATATGAGGAACTCTAAAGAACCTGAATGTCTTGAGAAACCATGATGATAATCCATGTGGATGAACCAAAGTTTGATTTTTCCCCACCAAATCTCATTGATTTACAAGCATACAAATTTCATCAGCAATTTGTCAGCCATATTTTCACTGTTTTGTACTCTATAAATCGTAAAAAAAAATCTGATTGATGAAATCTGATCATCTAAAGGGTCTGAAATTTGAAAAATAATAGATTTTTATGACTTTTTTATTTTTATAACAGGCTGTATAGGATACCATTGATTCGTATAAAGAAAAAGTACTTGGTTGAAGCATCTTGAGAAACCATGATATATGCGAAGACACCAATACAAGATACCACACTGGGAAACAACAGCGAACGCACATGCTGATAAACCATGATAAGAGGAGCTGTGATCAGAAACCAAGATAAGGAACTGCGATTTCTCACGAGGAATCTGCCATCAAATAACACAAGTGCTTTTATTTCTTTCATTAATTTAAAACAAAGACTATGTTAAGATGGTAAAAGCATCACCAGAAAAGCTTATAATAGCAGAAAAAAACCAACACAAGGTCAATACGGCCTCCCAGAAGGCCGCAGGTGGACTTGATTCAGCGGGAACGTCCGTAATTCTGCTTCTTCTGTTTCCATCTGTACTCAGAAGACGAAGATCTCGAGTTCAGCAGAGATTGTTTATGACAGAGATGCAGCAGGTGGTCGAGTGCTCCAATCAATAATCTTGGCCCAGATGAACAACATCGTAGGCGAGAGAAACGTGGTGCGCTGAAGAAGCCCAGAACTTTCCATCCAAACAACAATGGCGGAAGAAGAGCCCATATTCGTGGCGCTCTCCCGGGAGAAGAAAGAGGCGGGAAACGGCCACTAATACCCGCAGGATTTGGTGCGGCGCTCCGTGATAATATGATTTATAGGATCCGAGGGAAGAAACCCGTATCAATAAGACTGACCTCTTCTAGAGGCTTTATTGAGCCCTCGGAGCCGTGAGGATTGATGGGGAGAGATTGGAAACGAGAGAGAGAGAGAAAGACGGGGACTTTCACCTTTATCCGAAGGGAAACTAAAAGGATTTTTCCCCCTCATTCAATTTAAAATCCTTACAGCGCCCGACCGCTTTGAGAAGCGACACAGTGTGGCGTATCGCATCTGGACATATGAGTAAAATACGAGTTTACACGCTCACCCTGCAGACATACGTTACAGAAACTCATTGTGGATTTCATCACTCCTATCTACTGCAGGGTTTGCCTACTTTCTCCCAGCCTTAAGCTTGGAAATACAGTTTTAGGATCTCAAAACCTTGAACAACGAATCGGAATATTTCAGATTTGTGAACAGTGCCATTTTAACATAATTTACAGATTTATATGTATATATATATATATATTTTAATTCTATTTATTTACAAATGTATATATTTTGTATTACTATTTTCTTTAGGTTTAATTTCAAGTTCAACTTTGGGAATTATAGTAATTTCATCATAAAATTCCCAAAGTTGAACAAGAAAATAAATAGAACATTTTTATTAAATTTAAAATGTCCTTAATTATTTAAATAAATCAACTCACATTGGCAATTATATTTAAATAATCCAACTATATTTACATAAATGAATACATAATTAATTAAATATATATAAAATGCTAATTAAAAATAATAAAGCTAAAATAGAATGGCAAAAACATAGAAATGTCCCCTTTGGAACATTTTCAATATATTTTAAGCACTAAAATAAACTAAAACTGAAATAAAATGACACAATTCTGTTATTTATTAGTTTTGCTAAAAAAAATTGAAAATTTTTTGAAATATATATATACACACACACACACATTACAGGGTTTCGTTTATTTTGATGTAAGTTTTAGTTATACTTTATCAAACTAAATTAAAATTAAAATAATGTAACTGAAATAAGTTTTTCATCTAATATTCAAATTTTATTTCAGCTTTTTGTTCAATTAACTAAAATGTTTACATATTTTCACATTTGCAATAATATCTGTATTTGTGACCTTTGTTCTTGAATTTAAAATCAATATTACATAACAAAAAACATATGCAATTAATAATTCCCACAAAACTATTTGTCATTTCTCAGAACATCAAAGAACTCATTAAAAGAAGTCAAAGGTACTTAGAATAGAACATTGCATGAGACTTATACCTTGAAAGTGTTTTTAATTTGTCTAGCAAATTGTACAAAATCATTAAAAAATCATGTGCAGTTAAAAAAATAAATAAATATCACTGAGACACAACATAATGGTCTATTGAACACAATGTCGATGCAGAATGCACATATTTTTCACAAAATACACTGCATGTTGATTCTGGATTGCATTAACAAGACGTGACAGTAAGTGTCCAGTTTAGCCAAAAAATGGACGTTTTGGCTAATAGGAAGCTTTTGGCAACTTCAGTCAGGAGATGGGAAAGAAAAAGCAGCGCAAACCGGACCAACTGTTGGCGTTGACTTTCATGAGATGACTGTACTGAGGCTAGGCTGGCTAATTAGCAGTCCCACAAGCACCCAACACTTTCATACTGATGAATATTTGATTAGACGCTGCGCTCGGGTAACGCTCTGTGTGTGTGTGTGTGTGTGTGTGTGTGTGTGTGTGTGTGTGTGTGTGTGTGTGTGTGTGTGAGACACAATGAGCGTTTCTCTCCTCCGTTTATGGCGGCTCTCGTCCTGAAAAATGGCTTATTACGGCTGTTAACACAAAGAGAACAAAAGCATGTTCTGGCGACAGACCCACGGCTCTGTGTAAACAGTCAGCATGGATAAACGCACAAACAATTCAACACACACACACACAAACAAACAAACAAACAAACTGCAAGGCTATTTAAAGAAACACACATCAGAGGTTTTTGGTGTCTTGGAAACACAGAAATGTTCTGATATTCTCGAATAGATGCGGGTGTTTTTCTCTCCGGTGGTTTTATGCACTAAACATTTAACTTACAAAATGTTTTTTTGTGGTATTTTACGTGTGTATTTACATGTGTCGAGCTGCACTGGGTTTGTCCACTTGTTTTAAGTATTAAATGCTAAAGAAAAAAAAATAACTAGAGAAAAAGACTCTACAAGTAGTAATAAGTATTGTATTAAATATTTAATATTTAATAAATTTAATATATGTATAAGCATATATATTTATATATACCTTAATATATATATATATATATATATATATATAGTTTGTTTTTATTATTATTATTTTATTTTTTTTATTTATTTATTTATTTTTCATTATCCATGCAAGCTAGTGAAGTGCAGGATGGTCCGTGTTCCCAGCATGCCATGCGTGCGGTGTGATTGGCGTGGTAATGGCCCCCTGCTACATTATGATAAGGTCAAATTAGAATTAATCACTGTGTTTCTTCTGTCTCTCTCCCTCTGGGCTAAATGAATAAACATGACTTGGCTGAAGTGCTCGACTCTGAGGCTAGTTAAACAATGACACACTGATGCTGATAAGGGCGGGATTTCACACACACACAAACACACACACACGTGAATGACTTATGGATGTTCGGCCAATTAAGATTCCTTAAATGCATCATGTCCTGGAAGGAAATCCGATGAGTTTATCCATGGAATTTGTTGTTTAAGGAAGGCCAAACATTTGCAGAGCATTACGGCTAATTTAGGAAATGAGCTTTCAGTCAATATGAGACGAGTGGCTTGATAAGAGCCTTGTGTTCGGCTAAATAAAGCTGCATTTAACAATTCACCACATTAACATTCCCGGCTAAATCAGTACATAAAATGCACGATGCGTCAAAAACAAGACACCATCATATAAATAAACATGCTACTTAAAAAAACAAACAAACAAAAAAACACGATAAATACTAATATAGTATGTAAACATAGTAAATAGATGCCACTAAAGCACTAATATACTGAATAAAGATTGTACTGTAAATAAGTACAAATAAACAAATACTAATAAGATGATAAATACTGTTAAGGCATATAAACATGGTGTCACGCCCAGCTGGAGCTGTCGGATAGAGACTGATTATGGCACTCCAGCTCTAGGACTCCTTTTTGTGTTTTTCTCTGTTTGCCACTGTTTTGTTTTTGTTTTTCCTCTTTCAAAAAACAAGTGTACAACAATACTTAACATCAGCATACAACACAATACAGAACACAAACAAAGTGGGGATACATATAACAAGTATACAACATGTACAGTACCTTACAATTTACACATAACATTTTTTAATATTAGAGATATTTTTATACATTTATTATTTCTAGTAATTGATGTCAATGAGTCATAAAATATATTAAGGTCTTTACAGAAAAATTTAAAAGAGGGAGTAATAGACATTATTTTTGTTTCATGAATATGAAACTTCCCAAAGAGAATTAACACCTTCAAAGCATTATCAATGATCATAGATTCCTCTATTTTAACTATTTTATAAAATACATCAAAAACCAAGATAGGTACCCGTTTCCAAAAGTCTTCAGAATATCTACAGTTACAAAATAAGTGTGTAAGCGTTTCATTTTCTAAATTACAAAATGAACATATTTTTTTTTTAAACTTGTTAATAAAAGTGTTACAGGGAAAGTACCTGTGCAATATCTTAAAATGTACTTCCTGTTTGCCACTGTAGGACTCAATTTATCAATTAACTTATGTCTCCACCCCCTCATCTGTTGTCTTGGTTGTGTTCCCAGTCTCCGCCCCTTGACCTAATTCCCAGCTGTATTTAAATCCCCGTTTGTGTCTGTCTCGTCACGGTCTATTGCACTGTCTCCCGGTAAGTTTGTTACTCTGTGAATATCTCTGTGTTTTACTTTATCTGTTACCGACCTCGCCTGTTTCCCAACCACCGGCTCTGTCGTTCCCATCGGATTGTATTTGCTGTCGACCCACGCCTGGACACTGACCATTCTCTTGCTTGATCTACACCATTCCTGTTCGCCGCCTGTTTGACCCTGCGGTAACACTTTATAATAACTATCCATTATAACTAGTTAATAGATCATTAATAAATGGTTAGTTAATGAGTTATAAATGACTTGTTAAATAACAGTTAATAGTTTGTTAATTATTTATAACTAACCA